>JXSR01S025413.1:168777-190972 GCA_000969725.1 Ophiothrix spiculata
AATGTTAGCTTTATATATATCATTAGCGGCGCATATCGTTTCTCTGGTTAGCTAAAGAATTTACGCCCTCAATCTGAAATATCTTATTTCATGAACATCGTGAGAGAGGACGACATCATGAAACATGCATTCGCAATCTTGGCTCTGCTGCCCTGCAGAAATTAATTATATATATTGCTGACCCCAATTCATATTAATCACCCGCCTTGTAAACATGAAACTTAAAAAACACGCGTATGCGCGGACCGTTACGTAAACGTGAGTTTTAAAGTGCTCACGTTTCTGTGTTACGTGTACGTGGGAATCGCAAACTCTCTACTGCTAACATGTCGCCGTGATTGTCGATTTGGTTTATCAATCAATCAATCAATCTTTATTTGTTTTCATCTCATGTAATAATTTACAATCATATACTTTAGAATTATACTAAATAACAGTCTATAATGAGATGTGGATGCCATCAATAACGGATAGCAAAAAGGTAAAATCACACTCAAAGACCAAGAATGCATATAATGTTACATTTATAAAACAGTGTGCGAAATTCTATACAACGCAGATATTTACACCCATCTAAAGGAAAGATAAACAGTCGAAGACACTAGAAACCGTTAAAAAGATTATGCGGTTTGCCTTTTGAAAGCTAATAGCACATAATTTAGAAAAAATCTTAAGTAGACTCTTTCGTCTTCTTTGGATGGATATACAAGTAGTCGGTAACTACTTAAGAGAGTTTTGAAAATAATACTTGACATTTTGGCATAATAAGATACATTAAAAGTGGGACGTTCGTGAATGGCTCTTACATATATTGTTTCTTCAATAAATCTATATGCAATCATGTGCACGACTGTTTAGAAGCTCAACTCTTAAGAATGTTTTCCAAATATTTTGGTAATCATTAATTATTGGTTACTTCGTTTTGGTATTAAAATTCACGATAAATTAATTGAGCTTAGAAAAAGTGGGGTAGGGGATACACGGGACGTCTAATTTGAGAAAACAATATCCGATACCCAAAGAAAGAGAAAAGAAGTTATCCTTTCTCTTTACCTATCTGAAACAAGACGTATCCTATTTGTAAAAATGATTACTACAAGTATGTAGAGTGATGTTGTAAGCAACAAAAGAGGCCAGTATAATGCTGACAAAGAGAGGGTAAGAATCATGTAAGATTATTTCTCTCTGATCCGGTGGCTCCAAAAAAGAGCCGGCCGAAAACCAGAATGCATATAGTTCGAAGATTATATGGGAAGTGGAATCATGTGGCATAACTGAGTAGTCCTGTAACACTAATAATACCATTCTAGTTGAAAAACTACGGAGTGAAATCCTTCTTTTAGTCTTTTTTCTCCTTTTTTCCCCTTTTTTTAAAGTTCTTTGGCAAAGCGTACCTTGCCTTATTTGAACATGAACAAATCAACGTTGGCTGAATGCGGTGTCTTTAGATGAAATCTGCTGCAGAAGCGGTGAAAAACCCACCAACATTCCCTGTTGGATTTGTTACACATATGTGGAATAAACATGAAACTAAAACCGTAATTTTAGTTTAACATGCTTTCAAAAAGAAAACAACAAGAGGTGGGTGTATTCCAAAATATGCCTAAACGGCACTGCCATTTATACAATAGTATAGGGTAGGGTCTCTTCTTTCCATTGATGCCAAAAATCCATTTCTATCCTGCTCAAGGCGCGATGCACCCTGCACACTACCTCCTGCCAAGTATTTAATGTCATCTGTCTAATGCTGCTTTTATACTCGTGTAGTTTTGCAAAACGTATATTTTTTGCAAAAACTTGCCGCTTCCAGTTGTCGTAGCGGCAAAGCTACATGTCGCTGAGATAATCGATATCGGGAAAATTTTGTCGCACGACAAGAATTTTCGAGTTGAAATGAATTCAACTTTCAGAGCAACAAGAAGCGGTAAATCTGAAAAGCGACAAAACTGCAAAGCTACAAAAGTGTTAAAGGAAGCAAGCGACAATAAGTATGAAAGCAGCATAAGATGTTGCTGGACCACGTTAGAGGGATTTGGAAAAGTTACTTTTGGCAATTGACTTGCAGAATTTGTAGGCAAGTTACACTCGATCAAAACCTATGGTTATAATGTTTTCCTTTATAACAATGAAAGTGAATATTATCATGTTACTCTAGACAGAATCGGTGCATGAAACAAAATATAGCGCAGGTAACTTTAATATCTCAATGAAGACATATGAAGTTGAAGTTGCTTAAACAAAAAGAGCCGATGAAAAATACGCGGTTTTGCCTTTTATCGCTAAAAGCTTATAATTTAGACAACTTCCTAAGTAGACTCTATAGTCATTTTAAGATAGATTGACGAATTGTCGGCATCTGCTAGAAAGGGGTTTGAAAACAAGACTTAACATTTTGGCATAAGAAGATACAGTAAAAGAGGGACGATGGTTAAAGGCTCTTACATTATTTTTTATCAGTAAATCTATATGCAATACTGTGTGTGACTGTTTAGAAGATTTGCCTTTTATTTCCTTAGAGAACATTCAATTTGAGTTAATGCATTTTAAATTTGAACCTATTATTATTTAATTTAAGCTTTATCGTGGCTTACATTTCATAATCGAATTTGTTAAGTGTTATCTCGCTTTAACCAGATTTATAGACTTGTATTTGATTTAGGCAATTAGTATTATCCGATTAGTCACGATCATGGTTTAAAGCTAGATTGAACATTGTAAGTAAGTCTGTGCTTATAATTGAGTTATTTCACTATTTTAATTTACAAAAAACGGTACGTTACTTGTAAATTAGATTTAAAAAGATATTGCGATGAAAGTACAATCATTCAACGTTGCACTGGTTAAGCTGCTTCAGTACGTACACCTTGCTGAAATGAGAAAGAATGATGAAAGTGTCCGGTCTTAATGTTAAGTAATTGACCCCAAAAAGATATAGAAGAGGCATAAACTATTACACTACCGTCTTTTGTAATCTTTAAAAGGGCAACAAATTTTAATCTCCCTATAAAATCATCGCACTATCATCGAAAGAAGAATTATTGAAGATACAACAGAACAGATGTCTGCCCCTCAAAATATCATATTAAATCAGAAGCTTTACTATTCTCTGTAAAACTTGAAGTAGGCAACAAGCAATCAATGTTGCGAGATCCATTGCATATTCCTTGTATTCTACTACATTGTGAACTCGTGGTTTTGTATATAATAATGTAAGAGACTTTTAATGATTGACTAGGATTACGACCAAATCGCTGCGTATTAATATTTTCTTACATGAATTCTTCACAATTTTAGAATTATTTTTGGCTAATTTGTGGCTAACACATGGACAAACATTGATCATAAGTTCATTTGAATATTCAGCATGATTTTGTAAGTTGTTATGATTCGTGAAATGCGGACTAATTTACTTCCCCGTATGGTTCAACTTATATTGGTTTATGTGCATTATTCGGTTGATTGTTGCATACTTCAAGATTTACAGAGTATAAAGTATTAAGATCAATCAATCAATCAATCAATCAATCGATCGATCGATCAATCAATATACACTGTATTTGCATGATATGCATACTCCATGAACACGATGAACGGCTTAACGTGCCTTCAGAACCACGGAACAAGAGTAAAGTTCCTTGCCCAACGAAACAAGGAGACGAAAACCGCCTCGCCCGGGGCACGAACTCTCAACCTCTGTATTACGAGACCTGTGCTTTAACCGCTCGGCCACACTCCCCTCTTTTTATTGTTTTGCCTGTGATCTTTTGTCTCATAATGGATGGGGTATAATGTTTTGATAAAAGGAAAGACATTATTAGTCACAAATATTAGTCATTTCTTAACGATAAATGAAATAAATTCTTTGCCAAAAAGCAATAGACACCATTATTGAAAAACATACTCACCCCTTTTCAAACATAAACTATTCCTAATCAAGTAGGGATTGTACGCGTTGGATGTGTACGTATGTTTACATGTCGCCGTGATTTTCGATTTGTGTCATGACCAGGATGGATAGCCAAAAGGAAAAATCACACTCAAAGACAAAGAATGCATATTATGTTACATTTATAAAACAGTGTGCGAAATTCTATATAACGCAGATATTTAAACCCCATCTTAAAGGAAAGAAGGAAAGATAAACAATCGAATTCAGCTAAGACACTAGAAGCCGTTAAAAAGATTACGCGGTTTGCCTTTTAAAGCTAATAGCACATAATTTAGACAAATTCTTAAGTAGACTCTTTCGTCTTCTCTGGATAGATAGACGAGTAGTCGGCATCTACTTAAGAGGGTTTTGAAAACAATACTTGACATTTTCATATAATAAGATACAGTAAAAGTGGGACGACGGTGAAAGGCTCTTACATATATTGTTTCATCAATAAATCTATATGTAATCATGTGCACGACTGTTTAGAAGCTCAACTCTTACGTTTCCTTAATATTTTGGTAACCATTATTCTGGGTTACTTCGTTTTGGCATTAAATTCACGATAAATGAAAAGAGTTTCAGTAATTGCTTAAAACATATTCACAACCTTTTGCTTTGACTGATACGTTTTGTTTGTGTCGATTGACTTTTTAAGAATTTGGTAATTCAAAAAAGTAAAAGATATCAGGCAAGCAAC
Source organism: Ophiothrix spiculata (assembly GCA_000969725.1). Lineage (NCBI taxonomy): Eukaryota > Metazoa > Echinodermata > Ophiuroidea > Amphilepidida > Ophiotrichidae > Ophiothrix > Ophiothrix spiculata. The sequence continues at coordinate 173,409 of JXSR01S025413.1, forward strand.
AGCAAGACAAGCATATTACTTATACTAGAGGATATTTTTGCAGGTTTTTGACGAAATTGTGCAGTTTTGTATAAAAACATGAAAATTGGCATTAAGGTAGAGAATTTTATACTGAATCATTCTAGGATGGGAGCCATTTTTGCATTTTTCAAATATGGCGGCCATCTTGAATATTCAAAATGGCCGCCATTATCACCTATTGAAAATACAAAAATCAACATTTCATCATTTTGGCAGCATTACCATACATGGTTTGAGTTAGAAATGACAATCACGAATCACAAATGCCTTTTTTTGGCTTGAATAAACATGAGAACACATTGTCAAGAGATGGCGCTATACTTTTTTTCTAACTTTTTTTTGTATTAATTCACTGTATTGTGTCAATATGTTCTCTGTTTGCGAAATCGTTATTAAATGGGGGGAAAGGGGAATAACCTTTAATATTAAGAGAAAACAAATGATTTTGTTATTTTAAATAAAAAACCAAGTATAAGGACAAGAAATATCAGAAAAATCAAGCATTTTTTGATTTTTTTCATTCACATTTTCAACACCGACTCCGTTTTATTAAATAGCACTACAGATTTACAGTACATATTCTTATTATTTATAATTATTTTATGCTCCTGTGAATCTGAAATAACAAGAGGCCTAAAAAATCGATAGCAAGAAAGCCTAACGCTCTTGGCTGGACGTCAAGTTTACTGCAAGTTTTTGCCTACTTACACATGTCCGATAATCACACTTTTTTGCATACGCGAAGAGTTAAGTCTTTAAATTATACATAAGCACTTATTGATTATTTTAATGTCAAAAACATGGTAAAAATGGCATCAACAGCTGACGACAAAAAAACTCAATGCCATTTTTGCGGAAACCTTATAATTGCATGTGTTTCCGTGAACCAATTTCTTTCCAATTTTGGTAGGTTGATTTCAAAAGACTAATGACATAATTATGTATTTTGTTTTAAATTTATCATGAAATTAGATACTCGTAATGGTAATGGCAATGTAGCCAATAGCATGTAATTTTCAAGTCACATGTTGAAATCTTTCCTTAAAATCAAGTAGTGTTAATGAAAATTGGTAATTACAACGAAACAGAGTTGTACGCGTACTCCGTAAACTATACGTATATTTTGGTGTTATTCTCAGATTACGATAACCACCAAAATAAGCCATTTACCTGGAAGATATGGAATTCGACAGGGAAAAAATGAACTTGGCTTTTTCGAAGATTTAAGCTTTCAACGCATTAATTTTCAATGTTCTATCTAACTCACCTGTTTAAGAACCGTACTCCATATAATGTTATCCAATACGCTGTCGTTTCAGATATAAATAAAATAAATCAATGTCCGAATAAAGGAAAAAACACCGAGTTATATCTTTTTCAACCTCTGAGAGTTTTAGCAGTCCACCTCGTCTCTATGTTTTAATAACAGTGTTGCTATAAATTGTGCCTCATGAAAAACGTCCAAATTGTTGTCACCGCGGCAACCGTTTTATGTTTCATATAGGACCAGGAAACTGAAAAATTCTTATCTCCAGAAGTACTATCAAGACTACGCCCAATTGTGCGTGTGTAACATGAAAAGAAACTCGCTGCGGCTTTGACAAAAATGTTTGACCTATTCAAGCATGGACAGTAGCCTTCAACCTTTTCAATACAAGTAGACGGGGAAAAGCTGATCTCTGGTTCATAGTAGTGTTCTTAATCTTTAGTGAAGTATCCCGAATAAGTACACCTTGTATTGTATTTTTATAACGCATGCCTGTATATCATGGCAAATTATCGCTGCTATGGTAGCACAAGAAGTGCACCATCCATTTCTATTCTCTTCAAGGCGCGATGCACCCTGCACACTATCTCCTGACAAGCATCTAATGCTGCTTTTATACTCGTATAGTTTTGCAGCTTTGTCGCTGCATGACATATATTTTTTGCAAAAACTTGCCGCTTCCGGTTGTCGTAGCTACATGTCACTGAGATAATCGATATCGGCAAAATTTTGTCGCACACCAAGAATTTTTGAGTTGAAATGATTTCAACTTTAGAGCGACAAGAAGCGGTAAATCTGAAAAGCGACACAACTGCAAAGCTACAAAAGTGTGAAAGGAAGCAAGCGACAGATCTGCATAGCTACAAAGCTGCAAAGCGACAATAAGTATGAAAGCAGCATATGATGTTGCTGGACCACGTTAGAGGGATTTGGCAAAGTTACTTTTGGCAATTGACTTGCAGAATTTGTAGGCAAGTTAAACTAGATCAAAACCTATGTTTATAATGTTTTCCTTTATAAAAATTAGAGTGAATATTATCATGTTACTCTAGATAAATTCGGTGCATGAAACAAAATATAGCGCAGGTAACTTTCATATCCCAATGAAGACATATGAAGTTAAAGCTGCTTAATCAGATATACAAAAAGAGCCGATAAAAATACGCGGTTTTGCCTTTTATCGCTAATAGCTCATAATTTAGACAGATTCCTAAGTAGACTCTATAGTCTTTTAAAGATAGATTGACGAATTATCGGCATCTGCTTGAAAGGGTTTTGAAAACAAGACTTATCATTTTGGCATAAGAAGATACAGTAAAAGTGGGTCGGTGGTTAAAGGCTCTCACATTATTTTTTATCAATATATCTATATGCAATACTATGTGTGACTGTTTAGAAGATCTGCCTTATATTTTCTAACAGAACATTCAATTTGAGTTAATGCATTTTAAATTTGAACCTATTATTATTTAATTTAAGCTTTATCATGGCTTACATTTCCATAATCGAATTTATTAAGTGTTATCTCGCTGTAACCAAATTTATAGACTTGTATTTGATTTAGGCAATTAGTATTATCCGATTAGTCACGATCATGGTTTAAAGCTAGATTGAAAGATGTAAGTAAGTCTGTGCTTACAAAATTGGGTTATTTCACTATTTTAATTAACAAGAAAAGGCATGTTACTTATAAATTAGAAGTGAAAAGATATTGTGTTGCTGAAAGTACAATCATTCAACGTTGCACTGTTAAAGCTGTCTCAGTACGTACACCTTGCTGAACTAAGAAAGAATGATGAAAGTGTCCGGTCTTAATGTTAAGTAATTAGGAAAAAACTTCTTAAAAGATATACAAGAGGCTTGAACTCTTAAACTTCAGTCTTTTGTAATATTTAAAAGGGCTACAAATTTTAATCTCCCTATATCTATAAAGCGATGATCAAAGTACTAAGATCGAAAGAAGAATTGAATATACAACAAAAAACATGTCTGCCCCCTGCTCAAAATATCATATGAAATCAGAAGCTTTACTATTCTCTATAAAACTTGAAGTAGGCAACAAACAATCAATCAGACTCTGTTGCGAGATCCATAGCATATTCCTTGTATTCTACAACATTGTGAACTGATGGTTTTGTATAGTGTAAGAGATTAATAATGATTGACTTGGAGGATTATTTTTAGCCAAATTGTTTTTAACACATGGACAAACATTGATCATAAGTTCATTTGAATATTCAGCATGATTTGGTACGTTGTTATGATTCGAGAAATGCGGACTAATTTACTTCCCCGTATGGTCATATTGGTTTATGTGCATTATTCGGTTGATTGTTGCATCAATCAATCAATCGATCTATCTATCAATATACATTGTATTTGCATGATATGCATACCCCATGAACATGAGGAACGGCTTAACGTGCCTTCAGAACCACGGAACAAGAGTAAAGTTTCTTGCCCTCGAAACAGGAGACGAAAACCGCCTCGCCCGGGGCTCGAACCCTCAACCTCTGTATTACGAGACCTGTGCTCTAACCGCTCGGCCACCGCTCGGCCACACTCCCCTCTTTTTATTGTTTTGCCTGTCATCTTTAGTCTCATAATGGATTGGGTACAATATTTTGAGTAATAGCCTATAGGCTCCCCGCCATTAAGAAATTCTAAGTCACAAATTTTAGTCATTTCTTAACGATAAATGAAATAAATTCTTTGCCAAAAAGCAATAGACACCATTATTGAAAAACAAACTCACCCATTTTTAAACATAAACTATTCCTAATCAAGTGGGGGTTGTACGCGTCGGATGTGTATGTTTACATGTCGCCGTGATTTTCGATTTGTGTCATGACCAGGGTGGATAGCCAAAAGGTAAAATCACACTTAAAAACAAAGAGTGCATATTATGCTACATTTGTAAAACAATGTGCGAATTCTATACAACGCAGGTATTTAAACCCATCTTAAAGGAAAGAAGGAAAGATAAACAGTCGAATTCAGCTAAGACACTAGAAGCCGTTAAAAAGACCACGCGGTTTGCCTTTTAAAGCTAATAGCACATAATTTAAGTAGACTCTTTCGTCTTCTCTGGATAGATAGACGAGTAGTCGGCATCTACTTAAGAGGGTTTTGAAAACAATATTTGACATTTTCATATAATAAGATACAGTAAAATAGAGGGACGACGGTGAAAGGCTCTTACATATATTGTTTCATCAATAAATCTATATGTAATCATATGCGCGACTGTTTAGATGCTCATCTCTTAAGTTTCCTTAATATTTTGGTAACCATTCATTCTGGGTAATTTCGTTTTGGCATTAAATTCACGATAAATTAATAGAGCTGCTTTAATTGCTTAAAACATATTCACAACCTTTTGCTTTGATTAATACGTTTTGTTTGTGTCAATTGACTATTTAAGAATTTGGTAAATCAAACAAGTAACAGATATCAGGCAAGCAACAGCAAGACAAGCATTTTACTTATACCAAATCAGAAATTTGTTTTCTACGTGGTTGTAATTTCCAGGCAAAAACATTACTGTCAGTCACACAACACGTTTTTGTACAAATATCACGATTATAATTATCCCAAAATAACAGCGCCCATCTCTTACATACCTTAATATGTTTTCTTGAACTGTATAAATACTGTAAAAATGTACAGAGGTAATAAACTCGGCATGTACGACATATTGGAATGTACTAAATGTAATAATGATAAATCCAGTTTAAGTTCAAATGCAAAAAACAACCAAAGACAACCTTGTACTCTTCCACGTTCACGTTTGATTTCAGGTGTCGATCCGTTCGTACATTTAACAGAAAAATAAATTTGTATAAACGTCTTTTTAAGGTAAATATCTGGCATCCCGATATCAGCGAAGGCACGTTGCATTTCGGAGTGCTCAATTCTAACAAATGCGTCGGCAAAATCAACGAACAAAATAAACATGTTGTTGCTTTCGTGGCGAAACTCTTAAGCTTCCAAGGTTTGATTTTGACAGAATGCATGTTTTAATAAACCTGGTCTTGGCATAGCTCTCTCTTGCTGTTTGCACATTCTATTTTCGTTAATCAACCAAGTAACAAGATGTTCCTTTAATAACAACATATACACTTTGTACAAGGATTTTCCTTAGCAAATCATTTTGGATTGAACTCAACAGTGTTTGCTCCAAACTTGAGATAAACATAATGATGTTTTATATGCCGTTAAGGGGACGGTCCTTTTTCGTCTCGCTTTGCCTACTTACACAGTTCCGATCATCACACTTTTTTGCATACGCAAAGAGTAAAGTCTCTAAATTATACATAAGCGCTTATTAATTATTTTAATGTCAAAAACATGGTAAAAATGGCATCAACAGCTGACGACAAAAAAACTCAATGCCATTTTCGCGGAAACCTTATAATTGCATGTGTTTCCGTGAACCAATTTCTTTCTAATTTTGGCAGGTTGATTTCCAAAGACTAATGACATAATTATGTATTTTGTTTTAAATTTATCATGAAATTAGATACTCTTAATGGCAATGGCAATGTAGCCAATAGCATGTAATTTTCAAGTCACATGTTGAAATCTTTCCTTAAAATCAAGTAGTGTTAATGAAAATTGGTAATTACAACGAAACAGAGTTGTACGCGTACTCCGTAAACTATACGTATATTTTGGTGTTATTCTCAGATTACGATAACCACCAAAATAAGCCATTTACCTGGAAGATATGGAATTCGACAGGGAAAAAATGAACTTGGCTTTTTCGAAGATTTAAGCTTTCAACGCATTAATTTTCAATGTTCTATCTAACTCACCTGTTTAAGAACCGTACTCCATATAATGTTATCCAATACGCTGTCGTTTCAGATATAAATAAAATAAATCAATGTCCGAATAAAGGAAAAAACACCGAGTTATATCTTTTTCAACCTCTGAAATTTTTAGCAGTCCACCTCGTCTCCATGTTTTTATAAAAGTGTTGCTATAAATTGTGCCTCATGAAAAACGTCCAAATTGTTGTCACCGCGGCAACGGTTTTATGTTTCATATAGGACCAAGAAACTGAAAAATTCTTATCTCCGGAAGTACTATCAAGACTACGCCCAATTGTGCGTGTGTAACATGAAAAGAAACTCGCTGCGGCTTTGACCAAAATGTTTGACCTATTCAAGCATGGACAGTAGCCTTCAACCTTTTCAACACAAGTAGACGGGGAAAAGCTGATCTCTGGTTCATAGTAGTGTTCTTAATATTTAGTGAAGTATCCTGAATAAGTACACCTTGTATTGTATTTTTATAACGCATGCCTATATATCATGGCAAATTATCGCTGCTGCGGTAGCACAATAAGTGCACCATCCATTTCTATCCTCTTCAAGGCGCAATGCACCCTGCACACTATCTCCTGACAAGCATCTAATGCTGCTTTCATACTCGTGTAGTTTGACGTAATTTTTTTGCAAAAACCTGCTGCTTCCGGTTGTCGTAGCGGCAAAGCTATACATGTCGCTGAGATAGTCGATATCGGCAAAATTTTGTCGCACACCAAGAATTTTTGAGTTGAAATGAATTCAACTTTCAGAGCGACAAGAAGCGGTAAATCTGAAAAGTGACAAAACTGCAAAGCTACAAAAGTGTAAAAGGAAGCAAGCGACAGATCTGCAAAGCTACAAAGCTGCAAAGCGACAATAAGTATGAAAGCAGCAGAAGATGTTGCTGGACCACGTTAGAGGGATTTGGCAAAGTTAATTTTGGCAATTGACTTGCAGAATTTCTAGGCAAGTTAAACTCGATCAAAACCTATGGTTATAATGTTTTCCTTTATAACAATGAAAGTGAATTATTATTATGTTACTCTGGACAAAATCGGTGCATGAAGCACAATATAGCGCAGGTAACTTTTATATCTCAATGAAGACATATGAAGTTAAGGCTAAGAGCCGATACAAAATAAGATTTTGCCTTTTATCGCTAATAGCTAATATACTCTATAGTCTTTTGAAAGATAGATTGACGAATTGTCGGCGTCAGTTGATTGTCCTACAATTCTTAGTCACAAATTGTAGTCATTTCTTAACAATAAATGAAATAAATTCTTTACCAAAAAGCGATAGACACCATTATTGAAAAACAAACTCACCCATTTTTAAACATAAACTATTCCTAATCAAGTAGGGGTTGTACGCGTCGGATGTGTATGTTTACATGTCGCCGTGATTTTCGATTTGTGTCATGACCAGGGTGGATAGCCAAAAGGTAAAATCACCCTCAAAAACAAAGAATGCATATTATGCTACATTTGTAAAACAGTGTGCGAAATTCTATACAATGCTGATATTTGAAACCAATCTTAAAGGAAAGAAGGACAGATAAACAGTCGAATTCAGCTAAGACACTAGAAGCCGTTAAAAAGACTTTGCGGTTTGCCTTTTAAAGCTAATAGCATATAATTTAGGCAAATTCTTAAGTAGACTCTTTCGTCTTCTCTGGATAGATAGACGAGTAGTCGGCATCTACTTAAGAGGGTTTTGAAAACAATACTTGACATTTTCATATAATAAGATACAGTAAAAGTGGGACGACGGTGAAAGGCTCTTACATATATTGTTTCATCAATAAATCTATATGTAATCATGTGCACGACTGTTTGGAAGCTCATCTCTTATATTTTGGTAACCATTCATTCTGGGTTACTTCGTTTTGGCATTTAATTCACGATACAATAATTGAGCTTCAGTAATTACTTAAAACATATTCACAACATTTTGTTAATACGTTTTACTTGTGTCGATTGACTATTTAAGAATTTGATAACACAAACAAGTAAAATATTTCAGGTAAACAATAGTCAGACAAGCATTTTACTTATAATAAAATCAGAAATTGGTTTTTCTATGTGTTCGTAGTTTTCTTGCACAAACATTTTGGTTTTTTGGTCAAATCACATTTTTGTGAACTTTATTTCACTTTCGGACTGCCAAACCTTAGAATTAACAGACCTTTTTAAATTCCGGACAAGTGGAACTTATTTCATTTTCGGACTAGCGTATCTTTTTTTTTCAAATTCGGACTAGCGAACCCTATTTTCGGACCGGCGGAACTTTTTTTCAAATTCGGACTAGCGAACTCTCAGGTATAGGAAAATACGCTTCTAGACTGGCGAACCTTGTTTCATTTTCGGACTAGCGGGCTGTTACCGTTTCATCTCAATAGACGTAAGTACAGAGAAATATCAGACCTTTTCATTTTTTTTGTCACGGTTCTCAAACTGCAAAATGTAATAACAGGGACCACGTCCTGGACTATTATGATATTATTTTCCAAAACACATCGGCGTGATAATTCAAATGTTTGTTACAAAACACTATCAGAATCAGTCCAGTGCCAATTTGCATGTAGCTTTGCAACTGAACACCAAAATATAAAATAAAAGTCATTGTAAGCTTAAAATCTCAAGTGTAAGATTAGTTTTGATTTTGGGACCCTTGAAGTACGTATTATGACGAGTCAGATACAGATTTTTGAATTTAACTAAAATTTATATCCAATATAGCTTCATTCACTGAGAGGACCCTATATGCTGATATATCAAAAATTCATATGTATACATAATTAGGTGACTTGTTCATGGTCATGTATTTCCTTAGCTTACTCAAGAACACAGGTACATCTTTCAGCTCTGAGCACTTAATTACTTCGGACATTAATGTTGAGAGATTTACCAGATATCAATAAACATGATAAATAACAAATGTGCAGAAAACTCTGACTTTCTATATGTTGTCATTGCAAGTACCTTTGATTGAATGCTCTATTGTCCATGAATCGCGACTCGGGGTGCTTTAAATGTGATGACCATGCAGCCATGAAACTCTATCAATGGTAGGCTATTTTTATATAAGCAATAAAGAGAACTTGAACATGTCACGCAAAAGATGAAATAAAGACTTAATATCTGTAAGAGCCTTTCAACTTCGTTTCACTTTTAGTGTATCATCTTATTTTAAAATATCACGTATTGTTTACAAAACTCTTTTACGTAGACACAGACAACTCATATAAACATCAGAAGAAATGGCAGGAGTCTGCTTGGTTGGACCTTTTTTCAAAATTATATGCTATTAACATTTAAAAAGCAAACTGCATTACATCAGGTAGATTTTTTGTTGTTGTAAGATTTGCCCATATGTTCTAATTACTTATCAGATGAATGAAGTACAGAGGGGTCCGCTCGACAGTCTGATCATTCGCTAGTCTAAAAGCTCGCTAGTCCGAAGGCTCTCTAGTCCGAAACGTTATTCAATGGGGAAAATATAACCTTGAAAAGGCTCGCTAGTGCGAAAAAACAGCTAGTTAGTCCAAAGGTTCGCTAGTCCGAATATGAAAATAGGCTCGTCAGTCCGAATTGTTAAAACAGCTCGCTGATCCGAATTTGAAAAACTGCTCGCCAGTCCTAATTTAAGAAACAGCTCGTTAGTCCGAATTAAAAAAAAAAAATCCTATTCGGATTAGCGAGCTGTTCTTAAAATTCGGACTAACAAGCTGTTTTTAAGATTCGGACTAGCAAGCCTATTTCTTATTTCGGACTAGCGAGCCTATTTTGAAATTCGGACTAACGAGCTGATTCTAAAATTCGGACTGACGAGCTGTTTTTCAAATTCGGACTAGCGAGCTATTTTAAAAATTCGGACTAGAGAGTCTATTTTCAAATTAGGACTAACGAGCTGTCGGACCAGCGAGCTTTCGGACTCATTAATATTCATGTTAAACATCATAAGCACGGTCGATTCAATATCTTAGCGCATAATTTCTTATAAAGGAAAGGGAAATTTCGCGACCTGCAGTCTCATTGTGAAATTTACAAAATTTACGATACGCTCTACTTGGTGGCAACAATAATTCAAGTAGACCTCCCATTATCATGCTAATTAGCATAATAAGCATTTTTGAGGGCGCTCTCCAAATTTGTTTGGGCCATAGCATCGTAACCGAACAAATGTTTCAAAATTTTATTTCAGGAATGTGGTACTTACACTATGCAAATATGTGGAGAATATTATTAAAACATATCACTGGGAGGAGTGTTTTCGAATGTAGTTAAGATTCAGAGGTAGAAATCGTCTGTTGTCATACAAGTAGGTCTGGATTCTGCGTCATATCCGTGTACTTTATCTCTGGCATTTAACCCAATGTTTGCTCGCGTGCCAATACTGATGCTTTGCTAATTAATCGTAGATTGAACATTCTAGCCCTAATGAAACATTACTCACAGTCGCCGTCCTTGTAACAGTAAACAGAATTTCCATAATTTTCTTTATATGTGGAATTGAAGAGTCTGCTTTGAAATTTGTCAAAGTTATAAAGTATCAGCATTATACACTCTTAAAAAGAAAGGATCAAATTGATCCGATAAAGTATCAAATTATGAGCTTACCCTTTTCCGGATCAATTTTGATCCAAATTCTCCTCAAATGTGATCCTTTTCGGATCAAAAAAGAGTGTGTTTGATCTAAAAAGGATCAAATTTGAGGAGAATTTGGATCAAAATTGATCCGAAAAAGGGTTAGCTCATATTTGATACTTTATCGTATCAATTTGATCCTTTCTTTTTAAGAGTGTAGGCAACCCGCGACATTTGTCGTAGCTGAATTAATCATATATCTCTCTGTTAAAATAACCTACATGCATTGTGGTTATCAATACTTTTATGTGCATCTTTTTCGAAAATTTAAACTGCTGTTGTAATCTCCAATCTCCGCTTAGTTTACTTAGTTGATAAGGCAAAATGATCAAGAACGTACAACATACAATGTCATGGCTTTTTGTTTCATAACAGATCGAAAATGCAATTTAAGTCACTTAGTACTTACAAAATCATATTCTATTTTCAAAAGTTACATGCAAGAATTTTTGAAGAAATATCCAAAATGTTCTAATTACCTGTCTGTCTGATGAATCAAGTATAGCTGAATATACATGTATATCATGTATATTGATATATTGTATATCATGGTATCATCATCACAAACCGCCGTGATCTAGATGGAATGGCGGGATAAAAATATTTTTTCATGTATGTGTGTATGTATATAATTATATATCATAAGACCTCTGACAGGCACATAGTATGATGCTTGATTGATAATGTAATTTGAGACAGTCTTTGCGTAAAATATTACCGCATGTTCAATATTGAATATCATTATATTGTCAATATGTGACCGTCCAGCCCCTATGAGCCCTAAAGTCAGCAAACTTTATGTTTGCGTTAGAGGTGAAAATACATGCGAAAGTAATTATTAGGTAAAAATGATTTTTTGCAGATTCACAATTTGCATGTATTTTTACAAAGACCTGCAAATTTAATCCGAAAATCTTAACTTAAGAAACATCTTCATCTTAAACAGGACCATCAACTGAAAATTATATGGGTTATTATTTTGAATGCGTTTATCTCAGTTTCAAGGATGACAAACTTTGATCGATCATAACTTGACTTGTGGATTTGCCAGGATGTCGGGTAAAGCCTATCGAGGTGGCATTTTAAACCTTATAATATGGACTTTGCATCTATGTAAAAAGAAATGACGACTTTGCGGCTGCTTTGGGCTGGACGGTCACATTTATTCATACTAAAATATATTAATGGAAAAATAAAATGTTTATGTTTCGTTTGCACTTTAATGACTAAACATTTCATTAATCAAACTCAAGAAAATAGATACGCACAAAAACTATATTAATCTACATAAACTATTTATTACTTTCTTGCTATTTCCTCTCCTGTCGGTATTAATATTCACTTAATTAATATCGTCAGCATCACGGAACCTATATAAAATGTCTACTTTGTAAATTCAAGCAATTTATCATAAAATCATATAATTTGATAATTAGGATTTTATTGTGACGTAACTAGTTAGTTGTCTCCTTTGTCACGCTTTTTAAATTAACTGTAAGATAATCATCGTTTGTGTCCTATTCTATGAACTAAACAAAATATTTATAATATCAAATAAATAAACTTTCGTTTCAATGTTGAACAAGAGCATAATTTGAAAAAATATGTTCATTTTAGCTGACTTTTATATTAAAATATACAGATTTAAAAAATATACCAAATTAATAATATGCTCATCGCTTATTAAGGGTAGAGGTAAAGGGGTGTTGTAGCAAGGTATTACTATAAGACATAAGTGCGCATTGTCTTTCTCCTATCCTACCTTCAGTGCTGTTGAAAATATATCAAGTTTATACAAATATTTATAATAACTAATAAATAAACTTTCGTTTCAATGTTGAACAAGAGCATAATTTGAAGAATATGTTCATTTGACGTTTATATTAAAATATACAGATTAAACACATACCAAATTAGTAATATGCTCATCGCTTATTAAGGGTAGAAGTAAGGGGTGTTGTAGCAAGGTATTACTAAGACAAAAGTGCGAATTGTTTTTATTTCCTCCCTTCGGTGCTGTTGAGAATGTCTCAAGTTTTTTTGATTTTACTGATATTTTAACCTGTGCTCTTCATAAATGTCAGCAACAAAGTGACATGAGATTGTAGTTAGTATTGATATTCTCAGCCTCAGAGGTTTCTATTGAAATCATTGACTTGAATGAGGGAAAAGGGCGATACACATTGAGAACAAATCAATTTCATTAAACTCAGTTTAACACATCCGTTTTTCCGATGATGTAGTTTATACGGTTTAATCAAAGTACTTTGGTTTAATGATACTTACATATTTCAGTGTCATATATTGAAACTCGTTAAATTGTATTATCCTTCCTCTCTAATGACATGCAATTTTTTAATTTTGTTTTTATTATCAGTTTCCATTGTTTAAAAATGATATTTATTCGGCGATAAAAGCATTCGAATTGAGGATGTAAATAAATACTTGTTTCCCCTAGATCTAATATAACTTGTGTATAATTGCTAGCACTTGATTTTTAACACGTAATATCAAATGGAAATGCGAAAACAACGTGCTAGCATAAAAATATGTATGTAATTAAGACAATGACAATGTACAAAATGTGCTTTTTGATATTTTCTAAATACTTATAAGCTCCAGTGAAAGGGTTAAATTTATGTATCAGGTTTTGCCTATGCGTTTCTTTAAGAATATGCCTCTATTGTTTTTACCCAATGATTTGAATCGTAACTGTTTAGGCATAAAATTAATAACGAATCACAAAAGTTCATTTTCCCATGTTATATTTTGGAATGAATATATTGAAAATTAATGATTTTCAAAAAATTGGGGTCTACATATCAAAGCCTGTCATCTTATAAAATACACGGCTTCCTGAAAATTGTCAAGTCACATTGCATTATTAACAGAGACTTGTAGAGTGAAGTTAACTTAATTTAACTTTCCAACAAAATATATATTTATTGACAGTATTGACTTGAGTGAGGAAACGGGTAATTGGCGTGAAGATGAGATCAATGTGATTGAACTTGTCCTCATAGTGTCATTCATCTGTCTGCAAACGAAAGGAGATATATTGGATGTAGAAAAAATATTATTGTCAGAGAAATAATGTGGAATTTAAGCAGATGGTAACAAGCTCTTGAAACGATTTGAATAACTGACAAGTCAGTTCATACCTATAACCCTGAATCATTTTTTCGCTACTTAAATGTCAACACATGGTATACAGGTGAAGAGTTCGGTAAGGCCAAAAAAAAAAAATCCTCTGTCTCAGGTTCCTTAAAAAACCCTAAGTGGTACGCGTTTTTTTTTTTTCGTCAAAAAATGCTATGCGCACGCTGAAATCTTTTTTTATTACGTTTTTAGATCACTTTTTGTTTTCATCGCGGCCGATTTTTTTCCTTTTCTTTTTCTAGATGGAAGAAAAAAATTCAAAAAAGCAAAAAATCTCCTGAAAATCTAAAAAAAAAAAAAAGAAATGTGGCAAAATTCGAATTTTTAACCTAATGCGCGCGGGAAGCTGAGACAGAGTTCTTTTTTTCTTTGGCTTAACATCATAATAATTTCATTATCCTCTGAAGGGATATTGTAGGGGGTATACTAAGCTAGGTTGATGATACTATTATTTTGTCTTTCTAGGATACACTCTAAGAATTTTCCCGTAAATTTTACGGTTAAATCACTGGCAATTCGGTTGCCAACACTTTGCCGTAAAATTTACAACTTTGCCGTATATTATTATACAGTATTTTACTGTATTTTTACATGTGGCTGTTTATTTTACTGTATTTTACCGTTAAATGATATTTTTTTAAGGACCTTTCCTACCTGTTTCAAAGCATAGGTGGATTTTGACACCAGTTTTCAACTTAAAATCGGATGTTTTTAAGTGTTAAAATAAGCAGATAGCCACACCAGGGGAAATGTGCAGCCTTAATACAATAACTGCAGATATATTTTATATTTAGTATATATTTTCTGTGGTGTCAAATTGTCTTTTTTGCTATTAATTTACGGAACTTCCCCGTTTTTTCCACATTTTTACGGTAAAATCCCGTAAAAAGACGGTCATTGCATTAAATAACTGATATATGTCGTTAAATTTACATTACGTCCGTAAATATTTTCTTACGGGATTTCACCGTTAAAAAATACAGGTTTTCTACCGTAAAAATACGGTCACTTTTTAGAGTGTAGGCAAGCTGTAAAACGCAAGCATACTGAGGAGCTGCCTCTCTTGTTTGGTGCAATTTGTAACTGAATATGGTCGAAACATGTCAAGCCCTCTAAAAAGATCATCTAAGGTGTGGTTAAAAGTTCTTAAAAACCGGGTTGTCACTACTGAATTTACTTTGGAAAACTGGTCAATGAACGACTAGTAGAAAGGCTAATTAGGTGTACAATGTAATACTGAAGACTCTCAAAAGATCAACAGTGCCTAACATCTAACACGTTGTATGGGCGCTGATCTCGAACTGCGGTGTTAACGTCATGCTCTGACATTTTTGTCGTTTATGTGGATATATTCTGCTTTTATGTGAATTGATGTTTTTATCTGACTTTTATATTACATAGTGGATATCTTGTGCATATTTTGAATGATTTTTGATGCTGTTTATGACTATAATTTCGAGAATTTTGCTTTTTTCTTGGTTGTGGACTCGATCAACGTGAGTACTATGTATCAGTATAGCTTCCATTTTTGATATCAAGGACGACATCATTGATTATTGACAATAACTTTTATGATAAGACCGTTTCGGTACAACACATCTTGTTCATCATCTACTGTCAACAGTGTCATTGACAATTCAATCAAGCCTAATCGACCTAATCCTAGACATTGTAGAGGTCCCCGTCATAAAAAACGGTATATCAAGAGCTACATTAAAGCATATATCCCAAAATGCAATGTTCGCCGTACTTCAAAAGCAAACTTAAGTAACCTTGTTACTGTTCCATTGACTAGAAACAGTGCCCATAATGCTCCTATTAGATTCGCAGCTTGGAACGCTCGATCATGCAAGAAAAAGACTGCTTCTTTATGTGATTTTATAATTCGAAATCACCTGGATGTCCTAGCCATAACCGAGTCTTGGCTAACAGGTACCGATTAAGACAATCGGGCGATTGCAGACATTCCAAATACTCTTCCTCATTTTTCGCTCTACAGTAAACCCCGTTTAAATGGTAAAGCGGGAGGAGTCGCTGTTTTAGTTCGCAAGGGCTTAGAAGTTAATGTTAACAACATATTTGACTTTACAAATTTTGAACATGTCTTCATTTAGGTTTAATATTTACCATCTATAGACCTCCGCCAAATACAAAGAACAAATTCAAATCGTCCGTTTTCCTGGATGAGTTATGCTGTCTATGCTTGAAACACTGACTGCTACATCGTCTAAAGTTGTTCTCGCCGGTGATTTTAATGTGCACGTTGATGATTCTGAAGATCGAGAAGTTGTTGCTTTTATTAATATTTTGGATGCTCACAACTTGGTCCAACATGTCATCGGCCCTACACATAAACGCAAGCACACTTAAGATCTTCTTATCTCGCACAAGGATGATAATTTAGTGTATGCTGTTTCAATCTATGATGATCTTCCTTCTGATCATTCAGCGGTGAAATGCTCGGTTAGCATTCCTAGACCTCCTCCAGCTACGAAATGTAATAGTGGTCGTATACTTCGCAACGTTGATTCCAGCAAGCTTCGTGAAGACATAACTGCGTCTGATTTGATTCAGGAATGTATTAAAGATCTTGATACTCTGATTAATCGGTATAACGGCATTCTACGTGATATTATTGATGAACATGCCCCTGTACTGAACGCAATATTATCCTTCGTCCACATGCCCCATGGTACAATGAATCTCTTCGCGCTGAAAAACAAGAGAAGCGTCGTCGTCAGGACTCGCGGTTCATAAGGAGCTTTAACAAGATCAGTGTAAAATCTATAGGGACAAACTGAACGAAGCTAAAACATCTTTTCATCGCAAAGCTTCCTTCCTATACATCTCCCGGTGAGCTTGCACATCGTTTTCGAAGTACTTCCATCAGAAAATAGACACCTTACGCCAGCGTCTGAAAGTGTCTCCTACTGCTTGCTTCGTGGATGATCTCTCTGTTGCTTGTCCAAGTTCTTTAACTGAGTTTCGCGAAGTGTCTGAAGATGATTTTTTGACAATAATCCGTTCTTCATCAGTGACATCTTGCAAATTAGATACTCTTCCTTCAAGTATTTTCAAAGTTTCTGTGGAGACTTTACTTCCTGTGCTTACGAAGATTGTGAATATGTCTATTACATCTGGATCAGGATATATTCCATCAACTTTAAAGCATGCCAATGTGATCCCTGTTTTAAAGAAAGCTAATCTTGACGTCGAAGTTCTTGCTAATTATCGCCCAATTTCAAACTTGCCT
Source organism: Ophiothrix spiculata (assembly GCA_000969725.1). Taxonomy (NCBI): domain Eukaryota; kingdom Metazoa; phylum Echinodermata; class Ophiuroidea; order Amphilepidida; family Ophiotrichidae; genus Ophiothrix; species Ophiothrix spiculata. The sequence continues at coordinate 190,572 of JXSR01S025413.1, forward strand.
TATCTTGGCAAAATTATTGAGCGTGTTGTCACAAGCCAATTGCAATCCTATTTAACCACAAATGGACTTCATACCAGGGGCCGATTTCACTAACGTGTAAATTCATCGCAAATGCCAATATTCATCGCAAAATCGAAACTCATCGTAATCGAAGTGCGATCGACTTCGGGTAACCGATTTCACTATCGCGGTGCGATGGATTTTTTCATCGCACCGGTTTGCAAGTACGATGGATATTTTGCGAGTACTACTTAGTACACGCAAATCATGGGATAATATCCATCGCACTTGGAAACCATCGTAGGTCATTAGCTGTCATTATTTCGCGCCATATTTGTTTGTTATGTTTTCATTCATAATTTCGTAGACCTAAATACGGCAATATTCAATGAAATTATGGC
>JXSR01S025415.1:5232-29065 GCA_000969725.1 Ophiothrix spiculata
ATGCAGTATCTTGTTGTAATCATGGAAATGGAGCCATGATGGGCAATGTCCATAAAATAATTTAGGTCTATCTGTAAGAAAAACTACAAAAAATCACTCTTATAACATTTGGTTTGTTGGAATTTTTCTCAATATTTAAAATATGTCACTATGTTCCATCAAAAATACAAAAATATTTGATTAGTAACTGTCAAAATGTGATATTTTTAACGACAAAACATTGAGGAGGCACATATGCCAACAACGGTGGCACATATGGCTAGTGGCATATGTGTCCACCTTACCGGACTGAAATTAACCACTGAGTCAATGGAGCCCAGTAAGTCCATATATGTTAATCATATGGACTTACAAGTAAGTCTAATGTGCACCTAGATCCGACACGTATCCTTACTAAGGTAAGGATACGCTCAAGTCCATAGGGATTGTATAGTCATGGGTTTCAAAAATTGTTTCATCAATTTTTGTAGTGCCTACGTCGCCTTCTCACGAGAAGACTAATTTTTAAATCAAATTTTGGCAACTTTTTTGTAAAAGCACATGGTGGCAAACGCAACGCCGCAATCCCGCAACGCCGGTGTAGCAGGAATGTAAGTCCCCCGTTCTTATTGTCCGGGTTGTACAGTAAAGTATAGGCTATCAACTCTCACGCAACATTAATTTCACGCTTTACTCCGTTATGGTCTATGGAAGGCGGACTACCAGTTCAGGGGGACTTAGATTCCTTTCACATCTTTTCACCATGATGGAATCGACAACTTGCGCAGGCTCAAGAAAATGAGAAACTGATGTTTGAGGTCCGTACATGTATATCTTAAATTGGCAACTTGCGCAAGCTCAAGAAACTGAGGAACTAATGTTTAGGGTCCATATACACCATTAACAACATAATGGAATTTTCAACTTGCGCAGGCTCAAGAAAATGAGAAACTGATTTTGAGGTTCATTTACATTTAACACCTTAATGGAATTGGCAACTTGCGCAGGCTAATGCAAATGAGAAACTATATATTGTTTGGGGTCCATGAAGGGTCTACGCCTTAAACAACAGCAGGTGTTTTGGAGGACATTGCCCACTGAACCCGATTGACTGAGTGTTCATGGTAGGCAAAAGATCTTGGGTAGATTATTAAGTTGTAAAACACCGCCAGTTCAATTTAATATATAGGTCTAGTTCTTTAATCGTCCTAAATGATAAAGAAAAAATTGCATGATTTTGATGTTTCTAAATATTTTAATTGGCCATATTTTTAAATATTGATCAATTTTGCCCTTTAAAACTTGCAGAAACGACAAAGAAAAATAATCGCAAGATTATGATAAATTCTTTTTACTCCCACTTTTTGACAATATTTTTTAATAGTAATTAGATTTGCTCTGCTAAACTTGCAATTATACCTAAAAGAAAACAGGCGCTTTTCAAGTTCAACAACACCTACCAAGGACGATGATAAGTATTTTTGCCGTCGAAAAATGAGTGAAAAATGAAAAGCGCATTGCGCATCTTCTTGTTGCAAAACAGGCAAGTGATTCCTGAAAATGTGCTTTCGACATTAACAATATTTATATCCACAGCCTCGATAGCGATAGAAAATTTAGGATCAGATTTTGTTGAATCGATGTTTTCTTTTTCGATACATGGTAAGATTAATTTTTATGACCATACTGTCCTAGTTAGGCCTTATAGGAACTATGGTATAATCAATATGAACGAATATTTCAGATTTTGTCATTAATTGACATATGATGCAAACAAAACGTGTCAGTCTGATATCAGCGCCCGTGAATGTCCAATGTAATATTCTTTTATACATAAAAAATTAGCAGTATCGCTATCGAGGCGGTGGATATAAATATTCATAAGGCGGAGTACAAGATTTTAAAATCTACTTAAATCACTGAAAGAAGTCTGAATTTCAGAAAATACGCAGAACATATAAAAGAAAGTCTTAAAAACATTTTTACAATTTTAAAAAGTTTGAATTTTTAAACTGTATGTCCAATACCGAGACTTTTAACTGAGTGTTTATTTTGAACAAGACCGATGAAATTGGGTCTCGAAATTTAAGCTAAAAAATACTTATCAGTATTATATATTTTAACTGTACTGCAGAAAACAAAGTTTGAAGCTTTTTGTGTTAGTTCACCCGAAAATCTTACGATAAATATTGATAAAACACATTTGATTCAGGTGTTTACTCTAGTGAGTCCACAGACACTCACATTTTCCGGAATTGATGATCAGTGCGCATGCGTAACCAATTAAGTTTAGGAGGCAGTATTTATTTAGTAAATGTCCAGTAGACAGCAAGCAGTCGCGTCGCTCAACGGTATTGCATGAGACTCCCAAATCTTGAGATCGTGGGTTCGAGTCCCGTCATAGTCGTTTTGTAAATTTCTATTTTTTTGTTTTTGCCGTGGCGTGTTTAATTTTTCTTCAATAATTCACTGTCACGACTGAAATTCTCGAATTTTTGACATAATTTATATAAAACAACCCAAAAGGTTACTTTTCAGTAAAAAAACACATGTCAGATTTATTAATTTTCACATGAAATGCAAATTTTTTCAACCCAGCGAGGGTGAGCCATTCAAATTGCAAGGTCTGAGTTACATGCACGCTGCTTGCATCAGATGACCCGTAGTGACAAAAGGTGCTGGTTATCGAAATCTTGGTGCCTGGGTATCGCAATACAAATCGCAGGCAAGTATGAAGAGCCGATATTAGGTACCTTTCATACACCACATCAGCGTATTAATGTATCCTTGTTTTATCTTCAATTTTAAAGTCTTATAGGCAAAATGTATTTTCCAAATTTCATCAATCTGAGTTTTCATATGTGTGGTGCTCTGGCATAATGAGCGGAAAGTCGCGATTGAAGATTTTGAATAAATGGCTGCTAAAGTAAAAGTATGATGAAAAGATCAAATATCGTTTTTTGACATAAAACAAATAGATACATTAGTGTTAACCTATATTTCGCATTTTGAAGGTCAATTACGATGGGAAGTGTATTTATTCACGGGTAATTGATCGCGTTTTGCTATTATACACTATAGTAAACAGTAAGTTTAAAATCGATTTGCGACAGTTTTTTACTGTCAGATTTTGAGTGGACTGCCTTGTGTTTCTCTCTCTAAATGAAAATTGTAGAAAGAAAGTATGACATATTATATATCATTCGAAAGCTGAGATTAGAGAGCATTAAAATATGCCATAAATTCAATTTTGAAAATCGCGACTTTCCGCTCATTATGCCAGAGCACCACACATATTTTTTCTTAGCGGAATCGAACAAACTGACGTCTTTTTATCTTCTAAAACAAGATTGATGTAGGGGTTGAAATTCGTATGTTTAAAAAGGCTCAAAATCGTTGATTTTTTATTATAGAAAATACCATATAATGCATCATTTTTTATTACTACTACTACTAATAATAATAATGGGAATTTATATAGCGCAAGTATCCGTCAAAGAAGCTGCTCGCTGCGCTGAACAGACAAATACCAGAGAACAAGGAAATACAATAACTTACAATTACATACTTACAACTACATACTTAACTAATAGCAAAACATTCACTCACATTATAAAGGAAAAACTCCAAATTTTCATACCCACGCTTCCACTTTGCATTTGCTTTCTCCTTGTTCAAAATAATAATTAGGGTTCAAAGTCAGCTTAATTGGCAGGTCACGTTAATAAAAAAAAATCTCGCAACCAAAATTTTGTAATATCGATCGCGAGATCTGGGATACACATTGAGCAATTATAAGATTATTTGCATAGAACCACATAACAGGACACACTGGTGTGGTCTAGCGGAAATTGACAGGAATCATAAACGTGAGGTTGTGAGTTCGAGTCCCGTTTGTGCCAACGTGTTGTGAACCTGGGCAAATCACTTTATCACACTTGCCTCGTCGACCCAAGCGTTATATAGGGAGGTACTATGAATACTGACATTGACCGCTTGAATAGGCAGCTGGCTGTATTCTAGTGGTAACGGAATAAATGTAAAGCGCTTTTATCAATTCTGGAAAAGCGCTATATAAGCAGCGACATTTTTTACATTAAAAAAACACTTTTGTGAGAAACACTTCGGGATTATAACGCATTTTCGTCTTCAGTCACAATGTTGATGTGAATACGCCAAACGTATTGAAAAGAAGGGTCTCGGGCAGCCATCAGCTGGTGTCGAATGGATGCAAATTTAACTTACAGGTTGTCAGTTGAGCTGAGAAGATAGGGTATTGCCATAAGGAACTCTCTTGGGGAAAGGTGTGGGTAGAATACTAAATAAGTATCACCTTCAATATACTTAATTAGTCTGTCCCAGTTATTGAGTGTTAATTGAAAATGAAAAAAAAAAAGATGTGGAGGGTGTCAGCTAGTCCATTAAGTGGATTTGGGAGCTTAAGTTGATAAAAAGTTGTCTAGAACAAGATAAATGAAAATGGGTGAACATTTTCTTATATCTTTTATTATCTCGTCCTGTCTCGATTGTCGACTGTCGTCCGACTGGCGTCAGTTATTTTCTTAATTAGATATTGCCTTGGTAGAAATTAAGCATTTTATTGAGCATTTGTCTAAAGACGACAGATGTTTCTTGCCACGTCCTTTGTTCAAACTCGTGGTTCTTTAGTTAAAAGATTTGACATAACCTATAAAAAAGGCATACAATTTCATTTTTTTTTATTCGTATTTCATATATGTGATGACCCACCCCGAAAAGGGCAGAAAACTTCTGAAGATACAGGTGAAAATAAGCAGCAAAAAATAAAGAAAATAATAAGAATTTCCAGCAGATTTTCTGTTGTAAAATTTGATCGCCTTGATCATTTTCAACAAGTAAGGTGTCATTTTAAAGCTTAGAAAATCTACAACAGATGAAATGAAAAAATCAAAATTGATATCATCTTCAAAGTCCCCCCTTTCGGGGTGAGCCATCACATATTGAAATAACACCAATATTTCCATGGCATTCTGTGTGACACAGTGATGTCACAGAATGAATTCCCAACTTCCGATTGTATATGTTACTCCCTGGTGTGAAACATTACCTTAGAGGCAGGCTAATTTTTACCTCTGCTGCTAAACTCCCTTATATTTTGCACTATTATAGTTCTTCAGCACAACTCAGAAAATGCCGGTGGAAAATGAGAATACCCTACAACTCTACCTCAATATTGGTTCCCACTTGGCGCTTCAACATTGTATAGGGGTACAGGGGGATACATTTTCTTGAACGCTTGATTATTGCTCCTACAATTTTGACAACGATTTAGGAAGGCGAAGAAATTTGTTCCGAATTCTTTTTCTGTAAACCTTTATTTTGTTTGGGTCCTATTTATTTACAGGATGTGAAGCAGGCAATGTAGCAAAACAGAGATCACACGTGGATAGCGGCAAAGAATGGGGCATCGTAATGCCGTCTAAAATATGGGACTGTTCTGGCCCTATTGTGGAGTGTCAATACTTTACATTCAACAAAGGCGATCTGAAGATGGGAGCTTTCACAAAAGTTCCAAACACAACAACTAACTGGCAAGTTGTTGACTTTAATGATATAATTGTGAAAAGCGGAGGCTTTGGGAGTTATAAAGTCCCAGAACAGGAACGGATTTATGTCAAAACTGGAAATGCTCTAGGATTCGCCGGTGCACGTGTTAAATTTTCGAGAGATGAGGATTTAGTACATATGAACAGTTTTTCAAAAATGGGAAGTACACTTCAAAAAGGCAAGATTTATGAAATGCGTTGGCCTAGACCAGGATACCGAACGTACTCAATTAAAGGAATCGTTGGTAAGTATACATGTATTATACTAACTGGTACAGTTATAATTCTGTATCCAACAAATAGTTTCAGAAACTATTTTCGTTAAATTTTAGAAATAATATTTGATTAAACCCTTAATAAAACAATAAACTTATCCTTTGATGAGCACTTGCAGTTTCACGTTTTACTATACTGTATGATGCGAAAACTTTGGTTTTGTATTATTGTTATACTCTTTTTGTTATTTTGGTTAAGGTTAACGGCCTGAAGGATATACGAGTGGTATTAAACATGGGTTGAGGACAGAAACTCTTTTACCATTGCACATAGAAAAACTAAAACAGTAGAATGAGCCACTTATGTTGTTATGCATAATAATGTTACTCTGTTTGAAAAACAAGAGACATGCGCATCTTGTCTTCAGAGAATGCCGTATGTCAAAAATAATGTTGTCGATATTATTTTATCATTTGTAGAAAGGCCACAAATTTCATTTGACCTTGCCAGAGATAAAGTTGATGAAGGGGCGACGTTGAGTGTTTCACTTACCAACGTAGGAGACTACAGCCACACGATAAGTATGTATATGTAGTTGAACCTAGAATCACTACGATAAAGTTTTATTTATAGTTCAATAAATGAAACCATGTTTGTTTGTTTTTTCGGATAACAGGTACCACTGTTTGAGGGGTACTACCAAGTCCGGTGATCTAGAAAGCCAGTTCGGGCTGAGAACAGTGGGCTAGATAGGTCACGCTTTCTAGTAGTTAGTTGATGAAATATATGATGGTACATTTGTTATGTATTGTGGATAGTATCACAGAAAACAGGAAGTTCTATCGATCAGACTAAAAGTTGTAGTGATCGAACCAATCATTGATTACATAAATTTGGGCCGTTACAAAATGGCCCCTATAGAAAATTCACGTGTTATTTAGAAAGTTGGGAATTTCAACCGATAGAAAATATTTCCTAAAAAAGGTTGAGTGTGCTTGAAATTCCCTTGGACAAGGAACTGCTAATTGTCTCGTGGAAACCCGTACGAAACTCGGGGAGCTGATCCGGGCTGCGATGCTGCGTATGTGGGCTGATCAAGGTTCAGCGCCCCTTGAGGTTGCCGCAGAACATGAAATGATGATTGGTGTGGAATGGAGCTTACTTGAGCCACAGTGTAATGTGTGCAGAGGCCGAGTGGAATTACAAATCTGGGAGGCATAGCGCACTATAAATCCCCAGTATTTATTTATTTTTATTTTTCCATGAAAAAGTAGGATTTCCCAAGTTTGAATACATAGGCCCATTGAGAATAACTACCGATCATGTGAAAAATCCCAGTCACTAATCTAAAAATTGCTATATAGGAAAACTGAGAATTTCTCATTTCCTGTAAAGGAGGCGGTAACTCACCTGAAATAACACTTTCCCATCTTGATCTTTTCCTGTCTTCGCAGGAGTGGCGACTTTGAATGGAGATGCTAAAGCAGGTGTGGACTACGTACCCCATTCAATGACATTAACTCTAGAAGCTGGTGAACAAGCTACATTCCCGGTGGAGACAATAGCTGATAACATTTATGAGACAGAGGCAAAAGACTTGCATTTGGCAATATATTGGGGCAAAACGCAAATTCATTGGACAGAAATCTTTGAGATGACTATCACTATTACCTCTGATGTACCGTGCCGTAAGAAAATGACAGATTTCATAGACTTTAACGTGACTATCGCATTGTCGGATTGATATTATTTTCAAGTATACAGTCTTAATCTTGCATTAGGTAAAATGACATGCGAGTCAAAGCGATCATTGCAGGGCGCACTACACTAAATAACTAGCATTCGCAATCCGGCATTTCTAAAATCGGCAATATTGACTGCCCTTCTAAAAACAGGACTTCAAAACGTATGGAAGGGCAATATGTTTGGTCAATATTTTGTTCTAATCATACAGTTAGGTTTATTTAAAGATGCTCTGACGCCATTTTTGATCTGCAGACTAATTTGGTAAAATCTAAAGGATTTTCCTTAATTTGCGCTTGATTCTGGAAAAACAAAATTCGGCTCTCAGTGATAGGGGGCGTTATACTTCAGCGTCCGATTTTTTTGAAAATTTTGCCTTGAAGGTGTACTTTTATCATCATTTTGTGTTAGAAGAGATCATAATCATCTGAGAAAAGGCAGTGTTGAAGCAACCAGTTGCTTTATTACTGAGTTCCCGGGTGTTTTTAGGAAGCCATTTTGTACAGTAAGTCAAGGGGAAGCTCTATTGTGGTGTGACGCCTGCATGCCCTGGAAACGCGCGAGGGACACTCACACTTAAACGTCAAAGCGATAGTCATGACAAGGACTACAGTGTGTCCCAGAAGAAACCTCACAATCTTTGCGTGTAATTTTCATGAGTTTAACAGATAGTTCGAAAGTATGTAAAGGTTGCATTGTATAGCCTATGAATTGAACTTTTGTATACCGTTTGTTTCATTTCAATCGGTAATGTACAACAAAAGTTATGCTTTGTCAAATAATTGAATGTCAAATTTGCTGGTCCATTTTCACGAGTTTGTAAGTTCCCCTTGAATGAAGCTCTATTGAGTATTGTCATTGATCTGTTCATTCAACTGTAACGATGTTTACTTATTTACTATGCACATGTTTTCTTTTATCTATGCTGAAAAAATGAACAAATTTGATGTAAAAATAAGTCAGATATGATAAGTTTTCCAAGGTGACTCATTTTTATTCCATTCAGAAACATCCTTACTTTATGGCCAATAATCATGAAATTAGACCAGACAAAAATCCACCCAAAAGTTTGATACAACATAACTACTGATTGAAATGAAACAAACATTATCTAAAAGTTCAACTCATGGGCTATAACATGCAATATTTACATACTTTCTGACTATCCGTTAAACCCATGGAAATTGCACGCAAAGATTGTAAGATTTATTCTGGGACACACTGTATAATGAAAGTAGCTTTTTAGGATATAACATTTCAGAAATTTCGTTATTACAATAACTAAACAGCCCAAGGTGGGAAGCAATTTAAGAGCAAGAAGTTGGGCCATCCTAGATAATCTAAATACAAATCTCTCTCCACAAGAAGACAGTAAGCAGCAATAAAAATGTCCTGTTTTCTGTATTCTTTCTTTTCAATACAACTCACACGTACATGAGATTAGTATTTCCAATCTCATGTACATGTTCGTTTCTCACGAAATAAGAGCTAAGAATAAAATTGTACAGCATGGTGTTTTTATTAGTCAGTTATCGACTGTCCAGGTTTGTGCTTAATGCATACGCTGAAAAATATTACCGTATTTTACGGTTTTAAACATGCATTTTTGACGTAAAAACAAGTATGATGGTAAGTTTTCGTTGTTTTAAGTCGTAATAGGTTTTTTTTACAGTTTTATCTCGTTAAATATTTCTAGTCTTATCATGGAAATTGAACATCATAAATACATTGCGAACAAAATGTCCATCATTCTTTATAGGGGAAAGTATTTACATTATTAGACTACACTCTTAGAAGGCCGGGATCAAATTTTTGATCCTTTTTCGGATCAAAATTGTTGATCCTTTTTTTGGGATCACTTTGATCCTTTACAAATGGATCAAATTCACAAGGATCATTTTTGATCCTTTTTTAGGATCATTTTATCTTTATCCTTTTTGATTACAATATCAAAGTTTTGATCCGTATTTCTGGTTTACTTTGATACGGAAAGGATGAGCTCATATTTGATACCGCGTTTGAATCCAACGTATCTTTTGTTTCATATTTGAGTACAACCCAATATCCACTACACAGCGGGGAATGTATACAATGGTGTAACATATATAAATACGTTGATATCATCACACAGTCCGGCGTGGTCGAGTGGTTAGATCGTTGGTCTCCTAATTACCAGTATGAGTGCGGCGTGGGTTCAAACCCTGCTAGCGTCACTTCAGTGTGATGTTTTTTGCAGGTCTTTTTTATAAGAAATATTTGATCCTTTTTCGGATCAAAATTGTTGATCCTTTTTTTGGGATCACTTTGATCCTTAAAGGATAAGCTCATATTTGATACCTAAAAAGGATCAAAATTGATCCTTTTTGTCTCATATTTGATACTTTCTTTCTAAGAGTGTAGTAACAGATCGGCTTTGGATTATTTTGAAGCCCTTTTTAATTGTATATATCATCAAAATATTTATATTTTACTTAAAATAGCCGATTACTGGTGGAAAGACATCAATCAATCTATAACATTAATTGAAGGACATGAACCCTACGAGATAATAGCGTCAAGATTAGAGACAGAACAGATCAAAACAATCGGTAAGAAAATGTCAATTCTTTATTATACACATTAATCTTACTCTTTCTAAGTTTTATTCTCTGTAATATAAACTTTATGTTAAATGAGTTCCCTTTCATGAACCTTTTCACTATTCTTTATGGTTATGCGTGCTTTTTAATCCAAGTATATTTTCATTGTTTATCCTTTATCCATTTTTTATTTTTTAATATGCAGTAGCTTCATCCTCTTGAGTTATTGTAGTGAAAAAACGGGTAATCCCAAAGTGGGTGGGTGGGTGGGTGGGTGGTGGTGATGGAGGGGGGTGGTGTGTGGTTAGGGTTTAGCTGTCAGTTCGGCTGATGATGCAGGTGGCAAATTTTAAGTCGCCATGTTGAAAATTATGGCTATGAATTTTTACCTTGTGTTCTGGTGAATAAAGACCACCTATAGTCGATAGCTTTCGATGATAACTACAAATTATCAAGAGCCCATTACAATATCCATAAAAGTAATGGTCATTTAATACTATACAAATTTTGCTTGCTCATGTGCCCTTAAGTAAACTGAAATAGTGAAAAAGCATGCATGTCCGAAGGTCAAGGGAAATAGTATAATAGTCTCAAAAAAACTGGGGGGGGGGGGTAATAATTTATATTATTGGCAAATGAAAGAGTAGTCGATATTCGTTTTATATACCGATTTTGGGCAAACGGCTAGCAGACTCAAATCAAGCCAATCGGTATATAATAGTTTTAAAGGATGTTCGGTGTAGTAACAAATTGTCATTATTTTGATTTGCTAGTCTTTAGTTGTTTTTTGATAGCGAAGCCCGGCTTTTGGTCGTTAAGTTACGCAATTACATTATATGACATGTCTTGCGCTATTTTCACCAGTTCGACAGTTATCCCATCAATCTTATGGGTTACAGTTAGTGGTTTGTCATTTTTGTCATAAGAGTAAAATATAAACGACAGGAGAATAATAATAAAAAGGACTTTGAATTGTGAATAATACAGACAAACCACTTCATGAGCTGAATTAGTTTGATTACATCTTTCAGAGTTGGAGATAGAACACATATCCAGCCAGGATAACGACACTGTTCTTGATCCTGATCTCCATCAACTATCCTTTGCTGTTGGGCAATCTTCTTCAACTCTCTCCATAATAGCTGTCGAGGACTGCGAAGTAGAGGACGATGAGTCTTTCATATTGACATTAATTGACCCCAGCAATGACACATGCTCACGCCTTAACAAGAGGGAGCCGTACAGCATTTTAGTCACTATTATGGATCATTATGAAGGTAGTACTTTTTGTCTCGCCTGAAAAAATTTCAGGAAGGGATATAGCATTCCTAATTCCTCCCCATCTTCCGCTCCGCCGTCCAGCGTCCAGTGTCCTCCATCCAAGACTCTTGTCCAAGGCATATCTTGCTATGCTCCACGTTGACGATTTTGGAGAGTGGTTATGCCACGTGCCATTTGATCACAAAAAAGGCTCCATAAGTACCTTATTTGCGAAGTACGTGCGTAAATCATCCGCAGCATATATCATAAACCGTAAGGGCCATGGTAAAGAAACTTGGTGAAATGAAGTACCTTGGGTTAATTTTGTGCTGTGAAGTTTTTGGTGGGCGGTCAAGGTCATTCAAGTTCAAAATGTTCTTTTCAAGGTCAAAACTATTAAAAGATGTTAAGAAAGTGGAACCAAGGTCATATGAGGTTATTTAAAGGTCACAGCAAAAAGTCGTTCGTCAAGGTCAAAACATCGATTTCAAAAAGTCAAATATCAAAATTGATCAAAAGTCGCGGAGGTCAATTGAGATTATTTCAGAGTCACTGCAATTACTATTTAACCAATAATCCCTTGTCCAGGATGTGGTAAGGTCATTCAAGGTCAAAAGGTTATTTGAAGTAAAGTTTATCGAATAGTACATGGTCATTTCAAGGTCACGTCGATACATATAGCCTTGATTATATATACGACCTTGAGTAGATCATAAAATACTAATTTTGTTCTAGTCCTTGATCCTTACTTTTTTGGGTTAAAGGTCATAAGATGATTTGAGTTCATAATTAAGTAATGATCAACAATTTGAACTGAGGTAAATGATGCAGTAGGCGAGACTATCTTGTTTTATTTAATTATTTTGCTTTATGTGTAGGCCTTTGGCTCATACAATTCGATAAATGCATAATTGTATTCTGGCAACAGACAATTCAGTGTTGCTTTGCAAGAGATGTTCATATGTTCACATGTTTCTAAGAATGACACTGATTCACAAGCTATGTTTTAATGACATGTTTAGACATTAACTGCGACAAAGACGTGGCTCTATTTCTCAGATTATGTCCACATTTTTTCTATTTTCATTTGTTAATTGTTGACATGTTTATTTTCCTGTCATTTTTCTTGAATATGACGCTGAGATATAATACTGTGTTGTTGTACATCGCTAAAAGTTTCAAGTATCGCAGATCAAAGAAACATTTACTATCAAACCAAAGAATGACTTTTTGAAACAATTATGAAATCAATCAGCTCACTTAGTTTCTCTCAAGAAAGGGCTCATGAAAGGTTTTTTTTTTACTTAGTAAAATAAGCACTACCGGTCTAAGCACTTCATCATTTCCTCATCAGCGCGGATTGTAGTTATCGTTTTAAAACAAATCTTGATGTTCGCGTTTCATTTAATCCTGCATGATCCTGCATGTGTTATATATGCTAGCAAATATTTAGTGTTTGATTATCATAATGCGTATACGTTATAGCATACATTTTTATGAATTGTCAGTATTTTTCTCAATTGTTTTCCTAATCAGGACATTACTACTGGACAACGCCTGTCATCAATGTTGGTGAGAATGATACAGTTGTTGAGATATGTTTGAGAAGAAGTAGTTGTCACGCCATTCCAATAACTATTGGTTAGTTCTGAGAATTTATTACATAGATGCATACTCAATGTAGTTGTTCTTCTTTCCTTAACATGCTTAATGTGCCTCATATGTAGAAATACATAAGCATCACTATGGGACTCTTATCATGCTTATGCACATCCGTATCCTTGATGAGCAAACAAGAAACTCTGTGAGAAACCTGCAGTGTTTCCCATGGGGGGGGGGGGGCTCTCGGATTTAGGTTGTATAGGGGTGTGCCATCGTAGCCTCAAACCCTCTACCCAATCTGTAAGGGTGATTTGGCCAAAAAGAGTACCCTTTTTTCACGTTTTTTAGAAATTTCCTAGTAAAAGTGTACAAAACCGCATGAAAGCCTGATGTTCCTACGATTTGTTTAGAAAATTGTGACGCGTGCGGGTCCGGGGTTGTAGAATAGACCCGATGTATCCCCTGCATGTCGTAAGAGGCGACTAAATGAGGACCAATGTTGTTGAAAACAATGTTGGTTGTATATAGTTTTAAAGTGACTTTTAATGTATAGATCAATTTCTACTGTTAAACGAAGTGGCCGAAGATAATATCGAAAGTTCTGATATGGATATCATTGTTGTTGGAATGACTAATGCTGATGAAACATTCTTGTCGACTGTTTGGACTTTGCGCATATCTGTAGAGACATTTGTTGAGAGAAGGAATATTGTTGTATCTATTGTTGAAAGAACTCGAGAAAAAGGAACAGACGTCGGAGTGTCGAAGTTGATATTGAATGTACAGTTGTTGATGGCATCATTGTTGGATCGACTGATACTGATTAAGATGTTTGAAGTATTCTCATCGACTGTATCTGTAGAGACTAATTGATTAATATTGATGAAGATGTTTGAAACAATCTTATCGTTTGTATAGACTTTGTACATACCTGTAGTGACTGTTATTGAAAGAACAATTATTGAAAATTCTACTGTTCAAAGAACTCACGATAAAGGAACAGACATCGGAAGGACTTTAATACAAGTGAAGATGTTAATAATAATTTTTGTGTTATTGAAATTTTATGAAAAAAATGTTTTGACACTAAATAACACATAAGTGTTGATGTGTCGTAAAACCCTAATAAAAGTTAAAGGTTAAAAGTTCAGAAAATTGTTATTCTGTTATTTGAATATTTTCTATAAATGCAGATTTTCCAGATTTTGGTATTTATGACGTCATAGTGACGCCATACATGTATATTAAAGGTTAACCTTGAAATTTGTATCAATGGAAAGAGAAGATTAACACCTATTAGTACCACATAATAGTTGTCTGGAAGCTTTGATATACAAATTAGGGACCGGCGGTTGCAACAACCTACAAGTCTGTATAATATGTTGCTAAAAATCGCCCCTGTGTGAGAATTAAATGTAAACTAAATCATGTCGCAATAGTGTTTTATTATGTTTTAATTTCTTTTCTTTTTACAGACGTAAGATGTGACCCAGTATCTTTAGATGTACAGGGTGACTTCACACCAACGAAAAATCGTATTTACTTTGGTAACGGATCTGTAAAAGGGTGTACCGATGTCTTTATAGTTCAGGATACATTGCCTGAACCGACTGAGAGTTTTAATTGCGCAATAATTCCACATGTAGACGTGATTGCTACAATCCCGGATTCTGTTCGTGTCAACATCATAGACGATGAAGGTGAGTGTTATTTAGGCAGGAACTTATTTAAGCAGGAACTAGAAAACCACATGTACCAAAGCAACAAGCAGCAAGATTAAACAAGCAACTTCAGCACATGCGCACAATCCTGGCCGTTTGATGTTGGACAGTATATTTTCAAGATCAAGAAGATCAAGTGTTCAAAGTTGAGGAGCAAAGATAGTTTTTAGTCTCTTGTGTTACTTTGTCGCTTAATGTTGACCAGCGATTACTGCGTCTCTGTTTTATATAGATTTGTTGCATTTGCCTGCTAATTTGGAGCAATATGCATAAGCAGTTTTTGTATGATTTCCGCCTTGAAGTTGTAAATACATTTTTGTAATTTCATCCGATGTGCCGCTTATATTGAAATATATAATATATTTTCTTGGTTTGTATGTTGTCACAGTGTAGGTTGAAAAGTTACACAAGTTAGTTTGGATAAGCATAAGCATGATAAGTTGTGGTTATGGCGCTGTATTGACTACTGCCACACAGTTTACCTAAAACATGGATCTCTCTGCTTACTAAATTTTGTACAATACACCAAAAAGTGAAGAATTATACCTATAAAACATAAAAACAAACCATGAATTTATCTCTCGGCTTACTCAATGTTGTACAATACACAAAAAAGTGAAGAACTATAAAAACATAAAAACATAAACCATAAAACCACTACGGTTAAATAAAGGGTAGTTGTAATATGATGACGGCAGGATTCCGGTATTTTACTGTTAATCAAAGGACATGAATTTTAGCAGTTAAGAAGTTAAATACATTTGGAGACATGCATGTACATAATATAGGCGCTCGCCATCAATTTCAATACATATGTATTCTTTGATATTAAACTTCAGTGTCACCATTAGCTTAAATATGATCTCGCTGTAATTGTTGAGCGGTAAGCGAAAAGTCAAGTCACCTCCATGAAACTTTTATTTAATCTAGTTGCTAGAAACCTTAGCATGCATACAAAAACGTTTGGCTCGCTAAAACAGGATTGTTTATGAATGCCAATATTTTTAATACTTTTGTACTGCTTTTGTACATGCTTGTTCAAATAACGTTTTATCTTGACATGTTTAACAGTGGTCTCTGTTGGATGGGAGAAATCCACTTATGTATATACAGAAGGAGAAGCCGTGATTGCCCCTGTTATTCTGAAAGAAGGCAATATTGATCTTACCGTTAGTAAGTATTTTATCAAATATATGGTATAGTTCTGTTGATGCAATGATTTCAAAACGACGAATTATCGTGTGGCAATAGCAAAGGTTAATAGGAGGTCTTCTTGCATTAGACCTTCCGCAGATAAATGAATAAACGGGTTGACTTGCTGAGATGTTACTTTACCATGGTAACTGTATATTGATATACAAATATTAACTTTTTGTGATGGTAAAAATATACCATGCCGAAATGAAAGATTGATTAATGAAAGACTGATTGTTCTATAGAACAATCAATCTTTAGAATAATCAATCTTTCAATAAGGGTTGGTATATATTTACCATCACACGAATATAAGCAGTTGATATTTGTTTTATATAACTCATCTATAGATTCTTGTCATTTGATAACACATTTAAACTGTTGTACGTACCGATTATCTATGTAACAGAAAGCAATATGCCACTATATTTACGTTAGTTTTCAATTCAGTACGATAAGAGACTATACTATCAAACGGATGAAAGTGATAGTAAAGACTACCAAACGGATGATAGTGCTATATAAAGTAAAAATGACAAATGATTATGTGTTACAACCTTACCAATCAAATGACTAGAATCTATGGATGAGTTATATAACAATTGTTGTCCATCGCTAAGCAATACATATATTTTTATGTTCTGTAGAGAGGTATTACAGATTCGAAATAAAAATGTCGGCAGGCAAACAAAATTACACAATTTAGATTTGAAATCAACACTTGACTAATATGCAATAAAATTAATAAATTGTAACATTATTAGTAAACATGCCGACTTTCAAATACCTAAACAAATTCTAACTAGAAAACTATTTCGTCAAAGAGCTACCATAAAATGGGGAAATGATAAAAACGCTGTTGTTGATACCAGCATCACAATAATTTTAGTCCTGATTTAGAACCTAATTTTCTCAAACCGCAGCTAATTAGGCACCACTGAGTACTGCTATGATCATGCATACCAGCAACCTAATACTTAGAAATTTGTGAAAAGGGTATTTGAAAGGCAAAAGTAACACATTTACACATTCCCGAAAACAAATTGAGAGCTGATACGCATTTTTTTCAAGTTGATTTCAGTAGAAATTAGCATATATATTTTCAACGAAAGTAGACCATTCCTGTCTCCATACTAAGACGTATTCATTTGAAATGACTTATTTGAAATCGATAAGGCTAATAATTTTCTTCGATAGTTACATACCCGAGCAGTATGGAACTCTGTAAAGCAGAATAAATTACGTTTGTGTTGGGTGAAGGACCGCGTGGGGAGGTTGTTGATTTTTCAATTATGTCCATTTTGCTGCTTTTTTGTGTGTCTTTTTGTTTCAATTCTATTGTCTAGCTTCGACCAAATGTAATAAATAGATATGTTACATTTTCGACCTTCCACTTTCACTTTAATATGCTTATTGGCTGTTTAACTTTCCATTGTACAGCAATCACCGCAACACCAATTACAGCAATTTCCTCATCTGATTTTGCTATCAATCCAACAACAATCGTAACCATGCCAGCGAACATTGCATCATATTCACTCAACCAACTTGTAATCATCGATGATAACATCCAGGAGTCCACAGAGGTCTTCACTCTGACAATTACATCAGTTTCATTCGGAAATATTTCAACTGCTGTTACAACAATCAGTATCACAGACAATGATGTCAAGTATTCATCTGGTTCACATTTGACTGCAGCTGGTACGTATAAAATGTATAGAAGTGACGGATCTTGACGGCTGGGCTTGGTCCCCTAGCTTGAAAAAGTGAATAATTCGCCAGAAGCATAAGTAATCGAATGACAATGAAATAATACATTATAAACGATTAAACATTCTAATTCAGATATTTCAAAAATGTTTAGGATTGCCTTGTTCGATAATAGCAGGACCCTTTTCAAAGGACAAAATCAAAGCTGGACACTAGCCAGAGATATTTGAGATACCACTACGTACGAGGTAGCAACAAACGTAATTGAGTATATTTAACCCTCGGTCTAGCCAAACCAGGGGGGTGGGTGTTGCAACCCCCAAGGTTTTTCCCCGCAGAATAAATACGCAAAAGCAGCCGACTCTTCCGACTCCAAGATCTCTATTACAGGTCATTTTGATGAAAAATTAGGGCGGGGGGGGGGGGTACCACCTGGGGTTGGGTTAGGGTAGGCCGTCAAAGTTGGGGTGTAGGGGGGGGGGGGCTGTTGCAATCCGGTGACATTTTTGACAATTTTAAATCGTCATTTTGAAAAATATATGGATGCTATGAGGCTGAAACTTGCAATGCATGTTAGAAATATATTCCTTCTTTATTTGCAAAAAACTCAATGAAATTCCATTCTTTAGAAAAAAATGCGAACATTTCGAAACCTGAAAGACCTTTATGACGTCATAATTACGTAACGCCTTGGCCGAATTTGGTGATCTTGGTATCGTTGGATAGGAGAGGACCATACCTGTCTATTGATAGCAAAACCAAGTCCACAGGGGTTCCAGAGCAAAAGAAGTACTCGATGTATTATAACTCGGTCGCAATTTCACATTGTTTCTCGAAAATTCCTGTATGACTTTTGTATATAAAATATTTGATTTTATCGCATAGAAAACCATAAATATGGATTTGCTAAAATAGTAAATTAAATAAATCGTGCTGCTGTATAAAAATAAAACGACGTTTGGAATTTCAGACTTATCAAAAGCGTACGACACAATTGATCATCAAAAAGCAGCTCGCTAGTCCGAAGATTTGCTAGTCCGAATATGAAAATAGGCTCGTCAGTCCGAATTTTACAAACAGTAAAAAAAAATTGAAAACAGTTCGCTAGTCCAAATTTTGAAAATAACTAATAGAAATGCACACATCTTTTTTCTTTTCGGACTGGCGGGCTGTTTTTAAAATTCGGACTAGCGAGCTGCTTTCAAAATTCGGACTAGCGAGCTGCTTTCAAAATTCGGACTAGCGAGCATAATTTAAATTCGAGCCTATTTTAACATATAATAGCGAGCCTATCTTAACATTTGGGCTAGCGAGCACATTCTAAAATTCGGACTGATGAGCCGTTTGATGAGCTGTTTTTAGAATTAAGACCAGCGATCCTATTTTGAAATTCGGACTGGCGAGCTTAAATTATATTTCAGACTAGCGAGCTGTCCTCATATCAAATGCAAATTGGAGTATTGTTGATGGTACTTGAATGGTTCAAAAGACGAATGGTTCAAAAGACCAATATATTAATATATCATATGGATCATTCCAATCTCAAATGTCACAAACGTTACCAAAATGTTACACGATCCTGCCCTTGAACTTGAATGAGCTTGAGTTATCTTTAAGGACTGCTGCATACCTGGAAGATATCCAAAGCTCCTCCGAATTGAAGGTCAAGAACATGTAACATTTTGGTAACGTATGTGACATTTGAGATTGGAATGATCCATATGTATTTATGATGATTGCAATTATTTCAATATAAAAGTGTTTGTCGTGTACCACAGGGATTCATAATTGTCCACTAATATCCATGATTTATGTTATTGATATTATTTATCCATGAAATGTTATTGACTTCTTGTTTAACGATGACTATTATTTGTTCTAAAAAGATCTCAATAATAATATAAATATAATAAATAACGAATCATATGAAATCAGGGCAAAGTATATCAGTAAGTGTTAGTAAAACTAATTACATAATTCTAGGAACAAGTCACATGTTTCATACAAACTATTTAACTATAACCGTTGTTTTAAATGATACAGTCGTTGAAAGAGTATGATGAACATACTATTATGACGTGCCAATCAACTAGTACTCGTAAAAAAAATATAATGACAGCATTCGACAAAAACAAACAAACACACACACCTACATGCAAACAAAAGAAACGGACAAACAAACATGTCAATATCTTTGTTTCTCTTTCTTTTATTTTGAAGGCGCAAAAAGAGTTCCTGTTCTTAAGATTTCGATATTTTCCGGCATTGCAGTCATAGCTCTCATTGTATTTGTAGTTCTCATTGTAAGATGGTCTTCTAGAAACAACCTATTTCAGCCTGTATTTGGGAAACAGTCTTTGCCTGATACAAAGACAAAATCATCATCTACCAACAGTTCGATGAGACGTGAAATAATCTCTGCAGATATGGCTACACTGATAGACGAGAATAAAAATGATCTTACCCAGGTCTAAGAGCAGTCAATTTCTCTTGATAAAGCTTTCCCAAATTGTAAATACTAATTGGTTTAAAATATTGAAGTTTGATAAAAGATGTGGATAATTAATTGTTGAAACATGTAAAACCACGTTTAAATACATCGTTAGGAAGATTTGAACCATAGCAAACAAAGATTGAACTTTTCAATTGCGTAAATATAAAGAATGGTTAATTTTATGGTGTCCATGTCCACAACCCATTTTTGGACCTGTAACTTAAAATGTGGACCGTTTTGACCTACTTATTTTGTAAAACCTAATTTGGACTTATTGCAACTTTGCTTTGGGAATGGCGCATTATCACATCCATACACCACATGTTGACGGGACTGATGGTGTCTATCTGGTCTCAGGGATAATCCATATGCTGCATGGACACTTAAAGCAACACTATAAAGTGTTGAAAATGAAGCGCCTCCTGTCACCCATGACTTTTGATTTTTTTTTAGTTAACTGGGTATGTTTTGGGTAGATAGTAAAACCCTCCGAATGATATGCTCACTTTTTCTTTTATGACCATTTTCGAATAAATTCGGGATCCTGAATTAAATATCACATGTAAAGGAAAACATGCATGTGCTTTTTAATCATTTTTCACTGGCAAAACAAACTTTTGACAAAATACTCTTGAAAACGCTTTTACATAGACTCATTCCTTTATTGTATGCTGTTTTTACCATAAACCATTTTTGATCAAAATATTATAGTATTGCTTTAAGTTCGTGTGTTACGATTAACATTTCTTGTTATGATTTTTTATTCCTTGTTACACAAGGCGGACGCGTTAGTGGCTGAAGACACCGGCACTTCGATGTTATGGATACATTGGTCAATGCTTTACTGAGAGTCTGAGACCATGATGCAGTGTACCATGAGTATGAAGTATGAGCAAGCAGTGTAGATATTGTTGGCTCAGTGTGGAATCGTCGCAGGTCAGTTTGAAGTATGAGCAAGTAGTGTGGAATCGTCGACGGTTCAGTGTGAAGTATGAGCAAGCAGTGTAGATAATGTTGGTCAGTGTCGATTGAATTGAAGACGTTCAACAGTGTGAAAAGATGCAAGCGTCAGTGTGACAATTCCACACTGACCGTCCATTCAAACTGACGAAGACCACACTGGCGCTACGTTTTACGTTGACGGGCAATATAGGACATATGGCTTGCCGTAGTATAGACTCACCAGGTATACACTGTATGCAGCGCCCCAAGAAGGAGCATTCGCACAGGGGACCAACGGCTTAACGTGACTATCCGAACCACGGAGCAATTAGAGTAAAGTTTCTTGCCCAAGCAAGGAGACGTAAACCGCCTGGCCCGGGGCTCGAACCCGCAACCTCTGTATTACGAGACCCGTGCTCTAACCGCTCGGCCACGCTCCCCTTATAATGCATAGATAAAATAAAAAAATAACAGTTTGTCTCTGAAAGCATTTACCATGTGGTGATTCAAGTGTGCGTCAAGCTCATCCCAACTAAAGTTAAACATATTTTGAAACATCCAGTTGGGTACATAACTTATGTAAAAAAACAAAATTTGGATACCGTTGGCGTATCATGTTACGCTGAATAATATTGAACTATTGTTAACAAGGCAATAACGTAAAAGTCATGCGCTAACCAGGGAAGGTCAAAATAAGGGACTGGATAAATTTCAAAAATAAAAAATAAGAAAAACAAATTTACCTAGATAAAGGAATACACCAATTATCACGTTATCAACGATATTCATAATAAATCATATGGAGGAATATTGATATTAAACATTTGTCTAACACATGTATGAAGTACAAGTTCTGACCAAAATAGATTAATGAGAACAAGCAGATTTAAAAATAAATTCTTGACCAAAAAGTCTATTAAAAAAAACACGGAACTTTTTCACTCATAATCACCAAGTCTAAAATTCAAATGCAGCTCGAAAATTACTTTGTTTACTTCCAAAATTTAACTAAATCATCCCAAGAGTTTGTCGGAATTTTTCAGCTACTAAACGGTAGATTGGACATGTAAAAAGGCTCAAATTAATTTTATTCTGACACCCTTACGCAAAGATTGATGTCGACAAATGTTTCTGCTCCGCCATTGGCTTGCTGCATTCACGTGCCGCCCGGTGTAAACCCGCGGCCATCTGTCATATCCCGCATCTAATTAACCTGTACATGTTCAGCTGATGACCTGCCATATAACTTATGCAGAACACAGGTACGGTGGTTTCGCTACTTATTTGCACAAGCCAAGTTGCATCATATCAAATACCAACTTGTTTTGAAAAAATTAATATATATATTTCCATATAAATGTACAACCGTTTAGACGGCTGTAGGATTCCGAAGGCTCTTGAGTACACATAGGTATATTTTGATGTCGAAAAGGAGAATTCTCTGAGGTGCAAATGTGATATTTTATGAGTGAAATTGTTCAGGTTTTTTTTCGAAAATCTTTTAGTCAAAAAATACCTCTTTTTTCGCTCATATGATAAAATCCATAACTCCTACTTTATATTATGTGTTAGATATGAGTTTATATTGACATTTGGTCATTCTTTTTAATGTGGGCACCCATAAATGGTGGATTTGTTACATGGAGAGTGATTTATGCATCAATTTTTGTCATATCATTTCAACAATCAAATGTAATGTCATAATTTTGGTATGATTTTAAAGACAATTTATTTGACTTTCAAGAAATCAAGAATAGAACCCAAATGAAGTGATTAATTAAGCTTAATGACCCGTTAAAGCTGCTTAGCCAGGGTGGAGTTGTATGGGGTTGAGGTGGGTGAGGTTGAGGCATCATGAAAATTGTGCATGAATTGTTCTGTCATATCTCCTTAAAAATCCATTGAAGTGTCACAAATCTCATATGATTTTAAAGGCTAGTTATTGTTTATCAAAAACAAGTTGGAATTAACACGAATAAAATTGATTATTAACGCTATTAACAAGTATAAGTCAATAAGCTAATTTAGCCAGACATGAAAACAGGCATAAATGTGGTTGGTGTGGATGAGATACGTACATTGTGCATCAAATGTTGTCACAACATTTCAATAATCGTATGAAATGTCATAAATTTGGTATGATTTTGAAGATAATGTATTAGCCTATAAAATCAATTGAAAATATTAGCCAAATAAAGGTATTAATTAACTCTAATCAACGATTACCAGGAAGGAGTTAGGTATGCATGAAGTGAATGAGATGAAACGCAAATGGGCCTCACCTCAAAAAGGATGACCATTTATGAATTTAATCAATTACAACTATTCTTTATTTTCATAAAAATAGTGATTTATTGTGAAAAGTGAGTTTGGTTCTTTGCACTAAAATCAGCGGGAAGAAGATTAAATTTCCCGGCTTGGCACGTGACTGTTGCGTTTTTGCCTAGTTAAAACTATTGATGCAGAGCGCCCTCACGCAGTTTCCGGAGCGCCATAACTCAATGCACCATCAAGATCCCAATGTAAAAACAAATTCATAAGTGAGAACTCAACAAGTAAAAACAAATTAACTTTGAAGCAAAAATTTGGTGGGATATCTTTGGCGCACTGAGATAGTGATGGTCGAGATACAGGCCAATTATAAGCTTGTAAATTATAAAGAAAATAATAAGAAAACAACCGTCTTTATTCATCATAACTTCGAAACTAAATTTTAAAGCTTATTTTGCCCTCTTACAAGTAACACAAAAATCTCAATTTTGTCCAAGGTAGACAACTTGTACCTTTTGATGTAACGCGTCACAT
>JXSR01S025431.1:4643-24678 GCA_000969725.1 Ophiothrix spiculata
TGGAACCTGATTAATATGATAGAATACACTTCAAAGGTAACGTTTCTGATGAAATTAGAAATTCGACCTTGGACGTGATTTTTGATTATGCTCAGCTTCAATGGCCGGTATCTCGTAATTTACTATGCCAACCTTAAGGTACCTTTAGATATGATGGGACACAAATGTTTAATGCAAAAGCCCATTTTATACAATGTAAATTCAACTATTTACAACACATTGGCATGCTGGGAAAAAGTGGGGAATCTCATTCCCGGGAAATGTTGGTGGTTGAAGGGAAATTTTGGACAAAAAATGGAGAAAAACATAAGAAATATGGAGGGAAAATTTGAAATTGGCTTCATATTCCCGGGAAATTTTGGCATTTTTTGAAAAGTTGCGTATGGTTGTTGTTTTCTTTGACAGTTGCAAGAGAAGGCCAACCTGTTGACAGCAGAGCGTAAGAAGCGTGGTAAGAAGATCCCTGAAGACTTGGTTCCATCTGACGACATCCGGGCATACAGGCCTCAAGCATCACATCCTGTAAGTTGAATGATGTTAAATTAATAGCCTATAATTTATTTTGTATCTTCCTTGTTTTTCTGTATCTAAGTACTCAAATTTTTTATTGAGAATTGTTATTTTATCCTAAACATTTCCCCATACTCATTATTTGAGAGCTTTTGTGGTCTAGTGAAATTGTGCAGGGTTCTAAATACGTTGATTTCGAGTACTCAATACGTTGATTTCAAGTAAACACTTCAAATTATACAAGTGGACATTTAGTCTGACCACCATAAATCCAAGTACGAGCCCTCAAAGTCCAACAATATTGACATATATCAAAATATGCAATCTCAGCTAAATATTAGCCCCAAATTTGACATCATAACCATGACCATTGTTTTACACCAACTGTTTGAATTTTCAATCTCAGGCACATAATTCACAATAAATGGTACAGCTCTACTGCAGCTCCCACGAAAACAATTGTTAACAGCCTAATAAAATGTGCAGGGATTTCAATTTCAATTCGTTCTGCATGACCAAAAAATGACAATTTGAAATGCGAGGAAATCAATAAAAATTCTTATTGATTTTTTAGGTGGTCAGTTGAAAGGCTCTGAGTTGTTGAAGGCACATAATAACGCTTGTTGTGGTGATGCTTACACTGCGGATATACTCAAAATTCGAGAAATGAAAACTGAGATTTAATTTTCCAATGGTTGGTGTAAAATAAAGGTTGTAAAATAAAGATAGTGGTTTTGATGTCAAATTTAGAGTCAATATTTAGCTGAGATTGCGTATTTTTCATATGTTAGTATTGTTTAACTTTGTAGGCTCGTTCTTGGAATTATAGGAGTGGGACCAGATTTGTCTATATTTTGAGGTGTTTATAACTCTTCTATAAAATTATTAATTTAATGACTGGTTAACTTTGTAAACATTTATTTATTTCATTAAGGAATCCTGTCTGTTGAATCCAAAAAAAGGGGGAAATTACCCTAAAACAAAGCCTTTTCAGAGCAATCATTTGAGAACCCATTAGCTCAGTTGACTTTTAGTAGACTTGTAATCTAGTGCTGTGGTTCAAGTCTAACCTGTGAACTAACGTTATGCTTTCTTCTGGAGCTAGTGTGGGCCTGTACTACATAAAGGACTGTCTCTGGTGGCTTTGTGACTGCATAATCTCTGAGTATTCAGGAAATTATTGTAGTGTAAGTGTAGGCATTAAAACGGTAATGACCCTTTTGAAAGTGTGTTGAGGCCACAAGTAGTCCTGGCAGTGTACAAAATGTACTGTCTGATTTTGTCTTGTTTCAAGAGGTTGTGTGATGCAGTACTACTCAGAATCAATACCCTGTTGTGGTCAATAGGGTTTGTTCTTGGGCGACTCATTCAATCTCAATAGATAGGAAGTGCGACCATGTTGAAGCTTAAACTAATGATTGGGCAGTGTCCTGTTGGTTCTGTAATAAATAACATTGGGGCAATCTACATGGGAGTGCAAATCCAGATGAATGCGCATCTCCGCAAGCCGCTTTGCAGACGACTGTGGCTACACGAGCGTCAGATCCAGATTTGCTGTACAGCACTCTGCATACATGCGTACGTGTAAGCGGTCTATGGATATGCGGATCTCGGAGATGCGCATGCATCTGGATCTGCGCTCTGTTTAGATTGCCCCATTATTGCTCCTGATACAATGGTAGTAGATAAATGTGTTTTTTTTCTCATTATTATTTTTATGTGTATCTGTAACAGGGCTTGCATAGTGCTAGTGTACCAGGTCTTCTTGCCCTTGATCTCCAGGCTGCTGATACATCCAAAGTACTCACTGGTAAGATTTAAAGTTGGCGCCACAATTCTTCAGACGATGTAAACAATCATCCAGAGTGCAGGCCCCGGGTGCAGGGCCAATTGTTTACGAATGTGATCTGTACTCTATATTTGTGGTCACGTGATCAATCTTGGCAGAGACTTTAGTGTGTAGATATTCTTTGTCATTGTGTGCGATTAATCTTAACTTGCTGCTATCTAACATAATCCAACATGCAAAAATCAAAGAAATGTGTCCGAGTCCAAATACATCATAGACGGGAGATATATATGGGCATGAAATGCTGCTGAGGCAGGCCATAATCAGTGTCTTGTCATAGCTGAACATTGGATCGGGATGGGAGAGGGCGTCGGTTCGAATCCCAGGGGAAATGGGAAATCTTTGTATGACATATTGGGACTTGCTTAGGGTTATGCTTAACCCTTTCCTGTCTGACCATTTTCCCCGTCCCAAGCTGAAGGCTTTTTGCCTTTAAACTGACCTTGAAAGTAAATTCAAATTATCCTTAGACATATCCTACATAATTCAATGAGACATAAGCATAATACACATGTTTGAACTATACAAATCACCTGGAATAGTAATTTTGAAGGTCAGAGGCAGTGAGTTCAGTTATAGTTCACTGTTGGTTAGGGCATATGGGATACGTCCTACGCCTGTGGCTGCAGTAATTTAGGGCGTACCCCATTCGCCCTACGGCTTGAAAAGGTGAATAAATAGATGTATACTCTTTAACATATGTTAGGTGCAAGATTTTGATCACAACTTTTAAAAAAAGCTCTGTAATTTAAAGGATCTTAGGATTTACTTCTTGAAAGGGTTGTTTGATGTGAAGAGCATATCTGATTTCAACACTGTCCAAAATAGAGAATTTCTTAAAATATTTGTAAGTCATATTAACGAGAATATTGTCATTAGCGTTCGGCAGGGTTTATAGTATATTTTTTACTTGGGATTCTTAGGGGTTCCGCTACCCAGAATATTTGATTTGTTAGGTTATATTATGTTTCAAGGAGTTTCATTTTCTATAGCTTCCACTGCCAAAATTTTTTACTAGTTATATAAGGTAATCTGTTTTAAAAATATCCTTATAAGTTTGTGTTTGGTTAGATTGGAATGGTTATAATAATGTTAAATTCAAATGTTTATGATATACTGTAGTGATTATCAATATAGAAATATGTTAATTATAGGGCAATCTACACGGAGCGCAGATCCAGCATGCGCATCTCCGATATCAAGATCTGAGATCCGCATCTCCGTAGACCGCTTACACGAGCGCATGTACGTGGCATGCTGTACAGCAGATCTGGATCTGACGCCAGTGTAGCCACAGTCTACTGCAAAGCGGCTTAAGGAGATGCGCATTCATTTGGATTTGCACTCCCGTGTAGATTGCCCCTCTGTGTGCAAGTATCATAAAGTAAGGGGAAAAAATCATTTATACAAGTTTTATATGACATAAAAGCAGATGTTTAAGACTGTAAATTGTATTTGTTTTTGTAACAGGTGGTGCTGATAAGAATGCAGTTGTATTTAACAAGGATACAGAACAAGTGACAGCCATCTTGAAAGGTCATACCAAAAAGGTCAACAATGTCATTTATCACCCAACGGAGGTAAGTGGTTAATTCCGCAGGAGGTGACTTATATCAGACTCCCATGAAAATTCTGTTCATCTGTATCTGCCCAGCACTTCTAATCTACTCGTATCAAGTGTAAGCTATCTCAACTAGTCCTTATTTCACATTTATTGTGGACATTTTGCCAACTTGAAGTCGGCTTCTCACCTTTTGTTCTGGTTTTCACTGTTGTCTATACTGTATAAACCTTGAAGTATGCAACAATCAATCAGACTCTGTTACAAGTTCTATAGCAAATCCCTTGTATTCTACAACATTGTGAACTGGTGGTTTTGTGTTGTGTAAGACACTAGTAATGATTGATTAGGATTGATTAAGATAAAATCACTGCGTATTAATATTTTTTTTACACTGTTCATAATTTTGGTATTATTTTTGGCTAATTTTGTTGTTAACACATGGACAAACATTGATTATAAGTTCATTTGAATATTCAGCAAGATTTGGTATGTTGTTGTGATTCGAGAAATGCAGACTAATTTACTTCTCCCGTATGGTCATATTGTTTTATGTGCGTTAATCGGCTGCTTGTTTCATACTTCAAGATTGATAGAGTACAGTGTTATTGCTACTATGTGGTATAAATTGAAACTTGTTACTATGACAAGTGCAGGCTTGCCAACAAGTACAATTTTATTGTATTTGTTACGATTTTTACATTTTTAGTCAGCAAAAATCCGACAAGTACAGTTTTTGCATTTTTGAGAAGGTGAAAAAAAAATTATATTGCGTGTCAAAAAAAAAAGCCAAGAAATCTTAATATTGTATTTGATCCCATCTCAAAGTTTGCAAAGTTTTCTATGCATGATGAAATCAACCTAAGGTGATACGTATGGGGGCATGTCATTAGGTGGGTATGCTAAAAAGGTGGTGTTGTTACATTTTTTCATGGGTTCTCCAACTTAATTTGATGTAAATTCACTACTCCTTAGCCTATGGACTTGTTTAATGTCTCATTTGAAAGCTTACACTTTCTGCTATTTGTGGCAGTAATTTGGTCTTCATGGGTTACATAATTTAAGAGAGACAATGGTTTGAACTTCTACGGATGCGATAGATAGCCAAATTGAGACAATGTCACCATTTCGGAAGGTTTGACACTGCTGGAACATTCACAAATGGATTCTGTGACCTCAAATACATACAGATAGTCACCAACATGGCTAAAATTTGGTATATAATTACAGTAATTGGCAAATTTATCATTTTTAGACCTTCCTCAGACCCCCTCCCCCCTCGATCAGTTTTTTGGGCAGCACCTTCTCATTTTTGGTGTCAAAATGTTCAGGGGATCAAGCTGCATCAAATAAGAATTAGGACAGAATGATTTAAAACATCACCATTTTCTCCCCTTGTATAGCCCGCCTCTAATTAATTGAAGGTCATTAACACCATTTCAAGTTTAATGCATCAAAGTAACAATTAAAGTGTTTATAACATATCCTGAAAAAATGAACTGTTTACCATTAATCATTCCAATTTATGACTTGCTTTAGTAAAAACAGGCAATTTTGAGAAAAACGTGTTTGAAAATTACAGTTTGCATTGCCGTCTATGGAGTAATTAACCATTAATTAGCTCATTGTGACAAAACAAAAGTGATATTTGGCTAAAAAGTTACTTGAATTGAAAGAGATCAATAATATTAACATCATATCAAAAAAAAAAAATTGAACATTTTTACCATGTAACCCATTTTTGACCCACCTCATGAAATGCCATCGTATGCATTCTTCATATTTTGCAAGCAGGATATTAGTGTTGCGCGAGGATGAAGTATTGACTTTTACTATTTGACAACATATTTTAATAACCTTCTGAATAAAGCCAAGAAGTCCACATATCAGGCACTGCTTGCAGACAAAGGCAAAGCTGATAGTTCTACAGGAAAATAAGTTCAGGAAATTCATTTAGCAAGCAAGTAAAACATAAGTGTATCCTGTTATTGTGAGACAAAACTTAGTATTTTGTTAAATATTGGTCCATAAAAACCTTAAAATTCAGGATCTTATGGGTCCTTCTCCCCCTAGACCCCACCAAGGACTTGCTCCTGAGGGGTGGGGGCTTGGCGTGAAGTAATTAGGCTTTGGGAGTTTTAATCAATTGTTGGCAAGCCTGAAGCAGATTTATCAAATTAGGTTGAGCAAAGCAACAAAATTTTTCAAGTTAATGGAATTCAACTTGCAAAACGACCAAACTGCATAAGGACAATATTTGTGTTTCCCCGGGGGATCACTTAGGCATAAGTGGTTACTCATCCTCATGTATTTCCATGAAATCAGCTATTTTCATGGTAATGGAATATGAAAGAAAGACAGATTATTTATTTATATTGAATAGATAAGTCACCTATACAAACATGAATTTTTGATGTTTCTAGTTTGTTTGATCTAAAAAATTAGGTTTTTGAACGCTTTTAGCTTACGGAAATACTAAGTAGCGACAGTGTACACATTTCAGTGAAGTTTGGTCTAAATGTTAAGAAAATGATGATAGGCTCCTTAACAACTAGCAAATTAGTTTTGGATTAGACCTCACCTTTTTACTGAAATTTGTCACATTCTATTGATTAGGGTTGTTGTATTTGATATGCTTAGTCACAGTAACTGAAATAAATGTTATCATAAGGACTCTATGGAGCGCTAGTAAATTTTCCTCTTATGATATTTGTACTTCAGATATAGTTGTAGAACATGTCTATTGACAATATATTAAAGTTATAATGATAAATAATTTGCAAAGTCAAATATTGTTTGCTAAATTATTCACTCCAAAGGAAATCCTTCCCTCCAGAGGGTCAGGGTAAAAAAGGCCACAGTGGAGGGGGGTGGCAGTTTTGAAAGGGGCAAGTCTAGATTACCTTCGGTTTTCAAGAATTTGTAAGGGCATCACAGCAATCTAGCAAATTGTAAAAGGGCACACAGCAATTTGTCATAATGGAAAGGGCATCAATGCATTTTTTCCTTGTATGACTGTGTAAGAGCCAGGATTGCGTACTTGTTTTCTTCAATTTGTCTGGTATTTTGATTTGAAAATCAAGAATTTATCAAGAAATCACAATTTTTGTGATTTTATTCCAATATTTTTCCAATTACACCAATGTATTCATTTATTACAAAATCATGTTAGCATGCATTTTGTGAACATATGGCATGGGATTGGAGGGGAAAGGGAACTCGCGGCAATAAGTCAAATGGGCATGGCCGTAACTGCCTTCGGTTTTCTAGTATTTTTAGGGGCAACTTGGGGCATCGACTGTAATTGCCTTTGCGGTGCCTTTGGTTAAAATTACTTTGCAGGGAGTAACTTAAAAAAGCTTCTTTTGTTTAATCAGACACCAGGGACCGTATTCATGAAACACCGCTAACTCTAGTTGGCAGCTAACCCATTGTATACCTGTCAAAATTTGACAGGTAGACAAAGAGTTAGCAG
Source organism: Ophiothrix spiculata (assembly GCA_000969725.1). Lineage (NCBI taxonomy): Eukaryota > Metazoa > Echinodermata > Ophiuroidea > Amphilepidida > Ophiotrichidae > Ophiothrix > Ophiothrix spiculata. The sequence goes on from JXSR01S025431.1 coordinate 12,039, forward strand.
CCAACTGGAGTTAGCAGTTTTTCATGTATATGGGCCCAGAATGCTATTCTTTGATGTGTCACCGACTGATGTATTTTTCCCATGCATTTCACAGGATGTTGTGTTCACCTCTTCACCGGACACCACCATACGGATCTGGATCGTTCCGAACTCATCTTGTTCCCAAGTTATCCGCGCTCATCAAGCGCCTGTTACTGGATTAAGCTTGCACGCAACTGGAGATTATCTGCTCAGTTGTTCGGAGGATCGTCACTGGGCATTTTCGGATATTGCTACTGGACGAGTACTTACTAAGGTGTCGGATGATTCTATTGGTCACGGTAAGTGAAATGGTTCTCAGAGTTACTGTAAACAGGAATATTTTCACAAGCAGAATTTTTTGCAAAACCAGACGATCAATGCCTTTAAGCGTGTGTTAAATTAGCGTTTTAAAGCTTCATTACATAGAACTGCACATAAAATTAATGTTTTCGCCGGGTGTAATATTTGCGAAAAATGTAATATTCGCAAAAATTCGCGCAAATTTTAATATAACCCTCGCGAAAATAATACTGTTTACAGTAGTTGGTTCATGGATTACACCATGTTTGTGCAGTTGGGAATCTGTATTTTCATATATCCAGATTAACCATTCCTTTGTTACCTCATGTTTGTATTAATAAATTCAACAGAGTCATGTCTGCATTTTTCGTAATATTTAGGTTTTTTCCAGTGGAAGAGTAATTATAAACACTTTGTGAACTTCACCCAAGATCTCAAATTTAAAAAAAATAAGAATTTTGAAATAAAAATATGATCCTAAAAACAACAAAATTTGTCCTTAAAATGACACAAGTGCAGATACAACTTGTGATGAAGATTCATCACCATCATCAGTCAACTGCGGAGCAGGTGACTTCAAGGTTCCTCCAAATATAGTGGTCTTGAACCAAGCATTTTTTATGGGAGCAATGGAGCAAGTTTGCCCTAGGTGATTGGGAAAATTCTCCAGGTTCACCAATAAATTTGTATACAAAATCATATCGACCTGGAGCAATTTGTTCCAGATTCCAGAATCCTTAACAAAAAGCTTGTCTTGAACCATAATGGACAGTTGATTTTAATTTAACATGAGTAATGTAACGTAATGGCCATGTTGCTCCATCTCCAACATAATTTTATCTGTCTGAATCCATGGACTCCAAGCAACTTGCATCAGTACAATTGGTAAGAATTGTGAACAGACTAGAACAGCAAAAGTGCTGGACCTGTCAATACATGAACAACTTGGAAACTTCTGTAATGTTTCTTAGATTGTTTACTTGTATCACACACAAATAACATAATACTGGGTGCAACCTTGTAGAATTGGAATAAGTTCGATACTGCAGGGTTGTGATAAATAGCGCTGGCAGTCAACAGGCTGCTGATCTACTACGCTGGTACCCTCGATGTGGGCGCTTCACTATATGGTTCAGACTGCCCACTATCGCAGGTAACGGCTGATCATAATTAGTCAAAATTTTGACAGGTAGAATTACACAACTTGCCAGCTCACCCGCCTTTTTAACTACATGGCAACTGTTCGTGAGTGGAAGGTTTTGGTGAAGAGGTTGACAAAATGGCGATGGTTACATGTGCGACCTCTGCATGACGCACCGCGTTTAACTACACGCTACAAGAAATTTGCGCAATCACCAATGCATCACGCATGTAAGTGTTTGACGCTGAAAGCAAATGCCTTCGGGATACGGGCCAATCAAGTGCTTAGATTGATTAGCCGTTACCAGCATCTTATTTTAGATAAGACATCGGAGCCCAGCATACTGATCTACTACCAAAGATCAGATACCTGTTGAAGGCCAGTGATTGTGATAGCAAAGTTGCAAATAAAGTAAGACTCAGTGTTTTAGCATTTTTCCCTATTCGATATTTAGAATATATAACTACTTCAACTGCTTGATGATTGAGAATATTGTCAATTTTACTTGAAAAACCTTGTAAAATAGAATAAAAAGACTCTTTGGTCTCCTTTTCTATTCATCCATGTGATATTCTCGACTTGCATTGCAATAGCACCCTCCTTATGTATGAAACCCAAAATATCTTATAGATGGCAGGCTTGTGCTGGTATTATTAGTAGAGCTGCTTTCAGAGTCAACTTTGTTGTGTATGAATCCCAAAAAAACCTCATAGATGGCAGGCTTGTGCTGATATTATTATTAGTAGAGCTGCTTTCAGAGTCAACTTTGTGTGTTGCTATGTAACGTCATCACCATTCAAACTTGTCAAGCTGCGGTAGGCTCCGGTAAACTCCGGTAAACTCTTTTGCATAGTTAGCAGATATGAAATTTAAATGCTTATTTACCTGCATAATTTGACATAAGCTTTATCACATCTCAAAATGCGACACCTTATATGTCGTTTGCAACCCAGTTTCACAAGTGTATGGCATAAAAATGCAATGCAATAAAGCATATTTACTTTCTGGTTTCGCATCATCAAAGACATCTTTGGATATTTTGTTTACAAAAGTTTCAACAAATGTGTGATAAATAATGATATTTTTTCTTTACAATTGATTTCTTGGCTCACTTTTGTACAATCTGATTATTTCTGACATCGTGACATTGTCTACTTGTAAGTTGGTGATTTCTAAAAATCATTCATGTGATAGTAAAACACCCCTATTAGAAAGTCAGTGAATGGACATTTTTGTGTGTTTAAGGTGTATGATTTTTAAGTTGACAATTTAAATATTTAGGTGTTCAAGTAAGCTTAAGCTTATTGATACCTATTAGATAAGCAAGCAATAATGTCCAAAATGATGGCGACCTGCTGTCATTGTTATGTAAATTCAACTATCCTAATGAGATGTCCAAACTTTTAAGCTTTGTTGTCTTGAAATAGAGTGATCTTGAAAATGGCAGATTAGAAGAAAGGGATGGAAAAAGGATGGGGGTAAAAAGTAATAAGCTTTACCTTTTTTAACGTGAAAAAAACCCAGCCGTATTTATGGTTGGTTCGAAATGATCGGTCACATTGACACAGCTCACAGGACTTTCTCGGCTTTGGAGAGTCAATACACCTACCTGCTCATACCTCTAGTGACACTTTCGAATGTCAAAAGGGATGTATGTACATTATTATTATGTATGATTTCTAATTAAAAAATTATAGGGCCTACATTATATTTGCTTTTAAAACTGAAGTGCTTAAATAAATAAGGTTTCATTTTAAAGTCTGAGAATGCTCTGTAAGCGCAAATCAAAGTTGGTCCTTGCCTATGAAGAACTTGTTTTTGATGTACTATATCACTTAAACAATATACAAACAGTTGAAAAAAGGGTGTGCATATGAGCAAATTCTGAGTGAATGACCATTACAACCAACCAAAGCAACGGTGTCTTTTTATACACTGTGTGCATATGAGCAAATTCAGGGTGATTAGGACTGACCAACCAAAAGCAACAGTGTCTTTTTCCTGTACTTAGGCAAGGGTTGCATAGAAATCAACTAAATTGCAGGCCAACTCTGGCAGACTTGTGACTGATTGTCAACGTCATATCGCCCAAATCCATGCTGATGATTTACCTGTTAATGTAACATTTGCTGAATATTGGATTGATTTTGCATGATGATCACCACAAGCTTGGATAAAGATCTATGCGATCAAATGGGCTCTGGACAAATTTCTTGTGAAAGGTTTGTTCCTAGCAAGCTCTAGTCAAGCTGGTGTTACTCAGTCAGGCCATACGCTAGCCACACTCTTGTTGTAGGCAAGTTGCCAGTGAGAAGCAAAATTGGTGAAAAAAATCACTGCTCATTAACTCCTCCTGAATATGTGATAAGAAGAAAGTGCACTCTACATTTAAAAAAAAAAACCTACTAATCCCTGTCCAAGTTCACAAATGCTTAGTCCAATTTGTCATATTTTTTACTAGGCCATGTCTCTCTTACTTTTTCAAAATGTGAATGAAACACTGAAAGCATAGATTCAGTTTGAAGGTCAGTCTTTGTTTGGTTGCAAGGCCTTCGAGATCTGCTTCGCGTTTTTTGTCAAAAAAACAAATACTTGACATATAAGGAAAAACAAGAAGATTAATCAAGTCATAGGTCATCCATTCAACAGGTGTGTTGTTATTCTCATCAAGTAGAGTAGTTATACGCCCACACTTCCTTGATAGTGGTTAAAACCTAAATGCTCCCTACCACACACCGAGAGAAAAAATATTACAACCTTGATGTTCCTTACCACACACTGAGACAGAATGGGGTTATGGTCGGGTGTTCTCGCCTTGCACGGCAATGCAAGAAGTTAACCTATATTTTTTCCAAGAATCTGTTAGTGTTTTCTTTTAAATTTGGTTGCAAACTGTAAAAATAACAAAACAAAGATGATGATCATAATAAACTTGTTTGTCAGTTCTTGATTATATATCCGATCATAATTAAGCTATTTGACAGTTCTTGATTGAATTTCCGATCATAATTAAGCTGTTTGTCAGTTCTTGATTGTATTTTTGATCATAATTAAGCTGTGGGTGGTAAGCTCACATGAGTGTGTGAATGCCTTGCTGTTTATTGAATTCAGGCATAATGGGGAATAACTGATACTTGCAAATTTGGCGACATTATATTAAACAGGGATTCCATAAACATTTGATTTTTCAATCCAACAATTTTAAATTTACAAATACAGTCATAGCATTATCATAGATTTGTCAGAAAACACGATCATTCATTGTAATAATAAGAGCTGAAATATATCAGCAGGAAGTGAAACAATTTCAGTGGATTTGTTGATAATCTTATATGAATTGATTAAGATTAAATATGGTGGAACTTGTGTTATAACTGGCCATAATTTAACAGAACATGAGTAAGCGTTAAAGATCAGTTGATACTGGTTGTCGGCTACTATCACTACACAACATGTGTCTGTGTTAAACATATTTTTGTTTTATAAAAATGATAGCTGGTCACCCTAGGCTCCTCATCTCATATACACACTATGTGATGGCTCACCCCGAAAAGGGGGACTTTGCGACGGAACACTTTTCAAGACACTGGCAGCAAATATAATATGAGTTTCTAGCAGATGTCTGTTGTAAAATTTGTTCAACAAGTAAGGTGTCATTTTAAAGCTTAGCAATGCTGGAACAGATGATAAAATCAATATTGATATCATCTTCAAAGTCCCCCTTTCAGGGTGAGCCATCATATTATGCAAAGAGTTTATATTAGAAGCCTAGAAATAAGTTAATACATTAAATCATTCATGCATCTTTAAATTACGCATATAATATTAATTCTCAAAATGTATTAACAACTCTCAGTAATCCATGGACTGAAATATGCATGGATGGTTGGAATCAAATCTTTACTGGAGTGGTACGCTTTACTAAAATGTCACTTGAGGTTCACTGGCCTGGCCATAATACTGAAATGTCATTCGAGTCCACTTGAATCATTTATCACATTTGAAATCAAATTCTGATTGGAACTGACAACAAAGAAATTGTGATATGAAAGATATGTGTGATAAATAGAGATCTATATACAATAGGCGATGTTTGTGTTAAAATAAGTAGCTGATGCATATAAACGCAAGATTGTAACAAAGACAACAGTTTCAGGCTCTGATTCTGGCTTCAATAACATTCTAAATACCCGATCAATGTTATTTTCAGACTTAAAACAAGCAATATGAATACATGCCAATGTAATATGTATATGTATTGCGTGTTTCGTATTGCTATTGCGTGTTTTAGACTTAAAACACGCAATACGAATATTACTAGGGCATTCGACCAATGGGATTCTTGTCAACAAGTGATACATAAAGATATGACGTGAGATATTAAGAGAATATGACAGATCCAGGCCACTGCCCCATTTTCTAGCTGCAATTTGAAGGGTTAGTAGTTAAATTGATATTGAAGCTTATTTGATGACAGTAATGCCCAAAGTTTGGGGTCAAAATTCAAAGTGGTTATTTTTTTTCATGGCTTCTCCTACGCCAACAAGTCTGGTTAACTTTATAGTACATCTTCCACTAACTTAGTTGAATATTCTGTGGGCTTTTAATGTAATGACAACGCCATAAGCCATAAAAATGTATATTGTTTAGTTGTCCTTGACCACTCGCCCCTAATTCTAAAACTGGGAAAATGTGTTTTAATGTACACAAAATATTGTGCCAAATTTTTGAAATTCAAGACTTTTATGTTTTGAAATTTGGTGTTGTAAATGCAGATTTTTTTTCTTTGATACTTCTAAATCAGATTTAAAACATAAATGAAGTGGTATAATAGATAAACATCCCAATTTACAAGTCTATAAGTTATTCCTTGTTCAGTGCCAAATAGTTTTTCCGTCCACCCACTCCACATCAGAAAAGGACAACTAAACAATTGATTTATTTCTCAAGTTTCTTGTCCTTAGCCTGGGTTTTCATTTCTTGGTGGGGTCATACCAGGGTTAATTTTCAACAACTTTGCCGAGTCGTTTATCCAATGAGACAAAATCAGATAATCTAGATCTCGTACTCTTCTCATAATGAGGCCAAATAAAATTAATAGTTTGTCTCAAAGCACTCATACTCTTAAAGAACTAATGCGAAATGCAGGTTTTTTTTAAAGATTTTTTTTTTGTGTGTGACAAAAGTCCTGAGTGCTATTCTATTACGAAAGGTTCTTTCTTTTCAATGATATTGATGATATTGGGCGAATTTTATTAACTTGATGGGTGCAATTGCCTGTCAAAATTAATCGGCAACACCATCGTAAAGATTGGTGCAATTATTTTAGAAACTGTGGGAAACACGAACATTTTGCTTCGGATTTCAAGTTGTTTTTTTACAGTTTCGAGAAAAAAAATAAAAAAAGGTAAAAAATAAATTTTCGGATTTTGAGGAAAACTAACGCGCACGATAAAACTAAAGCGCGCAGGAGCTTTGAGACAAACTATTAATTTAATTTGGCCTGAAGTATCTGGGGTTGGCTGAATATTACAGGAGAGATTGTTGTCTCCTGGATTGAACATTATTAACCTGTTGATCCCTCATTTGTTTTTAGCTTTGCGAAGAGCAGGATGTTATATCCCTGGTTGCTTCCAACTTGGTTTCAGTGAAGGTTTGACTTCAAAAACTATCTGTGCCACAAACTCTTTACAGAAAATGAGATGAGACCCAATTAATATCTAGTGAAAAATTCATACATTCTGCATTAAGTACTCATTGAATTGGGTAATTCAATTGGTCACTTAATTGGACACAAAAAGCATCAGGCACCACACCACCACGAAATAGCTTCCCATTGACATACTGTACAAAATGGCTTCCTAAAAAACACCCAAAAACTCAATAATAAAGCAACCGGTTGCTTCAACACTGCCTTTTCTCAATTGATTATGATCTCTTTTAACACAAAATGATGATATAAGTACACCATAAAGGCACAATTTTGAAGATACTGAACGCTGAAGTAATAACGCCCCTATCACTGACAGCCGAATTTTAGAACAAAATATTGACCAAACATATATTGCCCTTCCATATGTTTTGAGGTCCTCATTTAGGAGAGGGCAGTAAATTATGCCGATTTTGGAAATGCCGGATTCAGGGTTTTTTCTCTAAATTTTTCAAATTTCGTCCCTGCCGGTCCCCGTCGGGGATGAAGTCAGATGGGGGGGGGGGACAAATATCGGGGACTTTGGTTTATGGGAGGGGACTCAGTTTGGCGAGTTATTGTTACTGTTTAACTACTTTTATCACTTTTTAGTGATAAAACAATATGAATTAATAACAGAGGACTGCACTGGTAACCTTAATTAACCCCATTCAGAAGCTTATAACAACTGAATCAAAATTAATGTAACAGGGACGCGGATCAGATGGGGGGGGGGGACAAGCTCTGGTTCAAAAATGGGGACGATCGCCAAATGGGGGGGGGGGATTTGTTGATTTTTCGCCGGATGGAGGGGGGACTTCCGAAGTCCCCCCCAGTCCCCTCCAGGAAAAAACCCTGGGATTGTGAGCGTTAGTTATTTAGTGTAGTGCACCCTGCATGAACATTCCTGGGTATGTGATTTTCAACTTTATGCTGAAAGATTATTTGAATGCATGGCTTTATTTTGACAAATATTTTAGTAAAAATTAACATCAGACAAAATGATTTTACTGTTTAAATTTGTGTCTACTTTGACGTAGATTAAGGTGTAATCCATCACACCAACTTTACAGAGTATGCTGAAAGAGAAGATATTGTGTGCTTCCCGACATGCATTGCTTCCTATGGACATTTTGTACAGGAAATAGACCAGTTTCATATGTCCCATAATTCATCTTGAAAGTTCCTCAAATACGGGCATTTCTGCGCAAATGACCATACTACTACGTTGTGCGCATGACGTCATTTGCGCAGAACATAATAATATGGTCAACTGAGCGTTTACGGTACTTTCAAGATGCAGAATGGGACATTTGAAAGTGGTCTATTATGTAAGTAGGTAGTGATCATGATGAAACTCTAAATGGAAGAAAAAACCACTAATGTTGTTTATAGGGTCATTTCATCACTAGCTACTCGCATACGTTCCAATACAAACAATCCCATAGGACGCAATCATCATCATCATCGGTCGGCTGCGCAGCAGGCGATCGCAAATTTTCTCCAATCACTTCTGTTTTGAGCCAGGTCAGCTATAATAGCCTGTTGGTGTAACATGTTGTTTGTATCTACCAATAGCTTTTGGATATAGGACAGATATGATGTTCTCTGTCGGCCTGGCTTCCTTCTCCCATGTGAAGGAGTATAAGGAGCATACAATCTGCTGGGTTCTTCCTCAGACATCCCCGTCCAGACTTACTCTGGATGCAATGCATGATGGGATACACACAATCTCCCCTCTTGTAAGCTGACATCAAGACCTCTATCAATAGCATGATTGTGATTGATTGGTGTATGATATTACCTAAGTAACGGAAACATGCTGAAATTAACCAGTTGTTTTCAGGTCAGATTAAAAGATCATATCACAATTTGTATGATTTTCTCTCAACTTACAGGATTTTTTAAAAATACTTGCCTTATTTTTTGACTTCTGGGAGTGTTTTACCGATCCCACGAGTGTGGTGAGCTTATAAATGCAAGAAAACATGTTGAATATTTTTTTGTTTTGTTTATTAGATAAATATGGAGTCAATAGAGTTATTAATTTTGGAAGTTATAAAACTAATTTAATGAATTGTTGAGGCTTGAACTCTCTAAAATGCTTTGTTGAATAAATAGGTATTGGGAAACTCTTATGATACAAGCAAATCCATTACTTACAAACATGTAGGTATAACAAAATATGTTGCAATTTGGTTTCAAAGAGATTCTCAAAATGGAGGGTCAAAATAAGCATAATGCCTAAAAAATAATTGTTTGATTGGCGTAACATAGAAAAAAAAAATTCAATTAGGATAGGTATTTGGAATTGTTATTAAATTTTTTAAAAATAGGGTCGGCTGGGTGATGCCAATCAACAAACATTTTAAAGGCCTAAATAGTAATTACTATTCTTCATTTAGTAAAGCAATGGAGTTGCAGGTGTAAAATGTAAGCTCACAGTTAGTGTACGTGTCAAGAAAATAAATGATACGTATAGAACGAGAGGATAAAAAGAGAATGTTCTAATGTCAAAATAAATCATGACCTTTTTCTGCTCATTTTGGACTGGTTGGGCTGGCATCCATCACTTAAATATGGTCTGTAGACAATTCATGTACAGTAAAGACTCTCTAAATGTAATGTGCCATTGTCTTCACATCCTAATAAAATGTCACCCATGAGCATTTCCTTGGGGGAGGTTCTTTATTAATTTTCGTCAGGTCTGTTGCGAAGAGAAGTCCAGCACTGAGAGTGCTGAGTGCTGGACTGTGGGTCCAAACAACATAGTTTTTTGGTTGAATTATGTCATGTCATAACGAACTATAATTAGTCAACTTTGTAAGTTTGATGAAACAAAATTTAGGCTAAAAGCTAAAAGTTTGGTGGATTATTGACAAATTTCTCTTGTAGCAGTCAAAGTGTGTTACCATTGCTTGGATGTGGTCAAAAACATGCTGCAACAGAGGATCTGCAGACTGATAGGAGAGACGTGAAAGGGGTGGGGGGCTTTATCTTGCTACAGGACATATGGTATTCTGTAGGCCTAGAATTTGCCACCCGGGTAACCGACTTATTTTCCAGTCAGTTACCCGACCGTATTGATAATTGAGCATTTAGTACCCGACCGTATTGATAATTGAGCATTCTGAAGTTAGAACGGGAAGTTTGACGGGTCTACTATGACCATACGATGTCTAAATTACACGAACAATTTGGATTTTTTGCCGATTGTGATAGTGATTTATCATGTTTACTTCGATCAGATGATGATTTTATCATAGATTTAAAAAAAAAAAAAATTCTATGATTTTATTGTCCAGTTCAGGTAATCGGTCAGCAGATTTTCTACCCTTGTAAGGTTATGACCGGCTTGTACCTGGGTATTATTCCAAGGCCTAGTATTGTGCCCGTATTTGTGAGTGTCCCATCCCGGGATTTACTGCACATCCACTGTAAAATGTCATCCATGCTTTTGTGTATTCACCTGTTTTCAATGAACATAAAGCTTGAAATTTGTAACACTATGTAGTTGAGCAAATAGCAGGAAAGTTGGTGATCAATTTGCTAAATGTTTAATATTTAACAATCAGAAAGTGGCCTCACTTTAATTTGATGGTTACTTTAAACGGGGATATTTTTGTGAAGGTTAAATTTCCTTTAAATTCGCGATTATCATGTAATCACGAATATAGCACCTTGTGAATTTGTGATTTTATGTGTAGGAAATGTAATAAAGCTTAAAAGCGCTAATTTAACATGCGCGAGAAAGTCATGATTGACATGTTTCGCAAAAAAATCCTACTCGCGAAAATATCCCCTTTTACAGTATTTTGCAGGTCTCTTGCAGTTGTACAGTGAAGAGTGATGAATGTAGAAAAGACACATGTTTAACCAAAGTGTTTTCTATGTAGAATTGACCCAAATCTTGTGTTAGAATTTGGTACAAATGTATCATGTTTTCCCAAAGTGTTTAATTTTATGTGTGACCTAAATTTGTTTTAATCACTAACTTGTAAACCTCAAAAGAGCTGCTTGAAAGCTTTTTAATTTGAGGGAACTTCTTTGAGTAGATTTTTACTAGTAAATCTCACAACTCATCATCCAATAGATACCAAAAGACAGTAATAGGATCTAAACTAGCGTGATTGTCATCACATAAAATTAGAGTAGGAAGGGATTAAGATAAAGCCCATGGGGACACTCGGACTAGTTTTGCCGATTATATATCTATTTCCAGAGGGAGGAAAAGATCATTGAGTTAAAGAGTGTTGTAACATCTCTTTCAAATTTCCATTCAAATGGCTGTTTTATCATTTTTGTGGAAAAAATTCCATAAATGTTTTCAAACCAGAGATTCTCTTCCGGATGAAAAGATTCCTGCCATTTTTAGACATGGACCATAAGAAAACTTTTATTAAAAGTTTTTGAACAATTTAGCAATTTTTGTATTCTTTTAGATATTCTTCATTAAAATGGAATTGTAAACACTTTAAAACAGGGGATTGTGAAAGCCTTAAACAGGTAACATAGTTTTGTTCCATTCGTTTCTCCATAAACTGAAATTGGCCACTTAGTCGTGTGTTTTAGGAGGCAAGCCACTTAAATCTCTCAAGCTTTGTTCCATAATACTCCTGGGCTTGTCACCGTAAATTGCATAGTCTAAATAGACATAAGCTTCCTGTTAGTGTTTGCTGCATATATTGTAGAACTTTAAATGATCATTTGAGTCCAATTGTATGTTTATTCATGGATGTTTCATAGATCTAGGAATATTGCCTCACAGATATACTCAATAAATACTAAAAATCCCTAAATCATAAAGAGAAATGTGTTACAGTCAAATTGGGTTATTAGGTTTTGTTACTAGAATTCTTTTGCCATGTGCAATTCCAGTGGCAAATTTGGCTTTAAAAATATCCAAGACGATATTGGTATTCAAATAGTATGGATATTGTCCCCTCGTTTTTTTTTCTTTTTTCTGTTGTTGTTTTGAATATTCAGGCAGTTTCATTGAGTCTGTATTTATTACATCTCATATAAGTATTCATGAACTGATTATGCCTGTTCATTGGCCTGCCACAAGCTATTTCCCGGTTGGTTATTTCTTACTATTTCCCCTACCACCTCATACCCAAAGACGTGGTAAGATGTAATAAAACAAATACTACATGGTTTTATGTGTGAAGCAGTGCACTCTATATACCTGTCGGTACTGACTAATGATACTATTAACCCTCGGCCTGTGACCTCGGGATAATAGTCATATTATCAGTACCTCGGAAGAGATAAATGGCAGTACTACACCTCTAACACTGTTCTATTTGTGTATTGTTTTCAAACTTCGTTATTCACATGCAGGGGTTGTGACAGTGTGCAAATTAAAGAAAAATATCTGGTAATCCTGCGGATTACCAAGTCTTTAAATCTGGTAATCCGCAAACATTTTTGGTAATCCGTAATTTGCCGCCGAAATAAGAAAAATCATAATTGAATTATGATCAAGT
>JXSR01S025431.1:32114-46509 GCA_000969725.1 Ophiothrix spiculata
ATATTTATATCAGTTTAATTCTTACGCAAATTTTGGCTTCAAAAGTCTTATTTTCTTGTGTGTCATGTGATAATCTGGTAAGAGGATAGCTTTGCAGCTTATATATCATGGCCTGAAAACTTGCCCCAAGTTAGAAAGGTGAGATGCTATCAGAACAAAAGTGTGGCTGACCTCCATTTTATTTTATTTTGTAATTATTGTATTTAGGCTATTTACTTTTCTTAAAAAAACACAAAAGCTTGAGGATAGAGATTGGATAATGACAGATACAGATATGAGATGTGTTCCCATGACGGGTTCACTTTCGAAAGGTTCTCACTTTCGAAAGTGAACTCACAGTTGAGTGACCGTCGAAACGCACTTGTAGGTAATCACTTTCGAAAGGAACGGACCTTAACTGTGAGTTTTCAACCACAAAAAATCTTATGGTTGACTCGCAGTTAAGACTCGCCTTCGAAAGGGAAATCCTGTGGAAACAACTCGCAGTTAACAACTTACAGTCGAGCGCGACCTTGGAACAAATGCATACAAAAACCTACAAACCAAGCACTACCTCGCTTTAATAGTGTATTACAAGGGAACTGGAATAAACTGTGTATTCAACTTCGAAAGAGAGTTCCTTTCGAAGTTGAAAGATGTCGTGGAGATGGTCGCTTACAGTTGAGGGGATTAATATTCCTTTCAAAATTGATTACCTTTCGAAACTGAACTCATTGTGGAAACATACCTATGGAGAGTTAGGAGCCACAAGGCCATATTTGAACAGGCAACAATCCCATGAACAAAAGGTTTCAAGACCTGATGGTGCTCAAGGTGAAAGATCTATTACACATGATTGGACGATGACAGATAAAGATATGGAGGGATAGGAGCCACAAGGCCGTATTTGCACAGGCAATCCCATGAACAAAAGGTTTCAAGACCTGATGATGCTCAAGGTGAAAGATCTATTACACATGATTGGACGATGACAGATAAAGATATGGAGGGATAGGAGCCACAAGGCCGTATTTGCACAGGCAACAATCCCATGAACAAAAGGTTTCAAGACCTAATGGTGCTCAAGGTGAAAGATCTATAGACCTTTTCAAAATCCATTCAGAAGTCTCCGGAATGTCGATCATATGACCATTTTTTCAGCCAATCACGAGCAAACTCATCAGTATGCACGATTTTGTCAAAAAAATTTTCCGAAAATCTCTCGCATTTTCAGTGCAATAAAAGTGAAAAATAAATATAACCAGACCCATACATTATTAGATGCACTAATTCTGAACAACTTTTGGCTGGTGGAACCATACGCTTACTGACACAAAGAATGAAATTTCCATTTGAAATCGGCTGATTAAGCTTAAGATTTCAAGTCACATCAGGGCGATCCCACTAAAAGTGACTCTTTAGTGCTACACCTAATAACAAGTTCGAATTCTTACGCATTCAGTTAACGCGAACGTGGACGTAACATTCTTGGTATTGTGTTAGTAAGTCACTTTTTCTGTCAGCAATTGCCAGAAAGTGTAAAATCGGCTTCGGGAATTCTTGGAAAGTCGTGTTTTGAAAAAGTCTATTACACATGAGTATAAGATCATACATCTAGAAAGACCCATTGGGTCTTAAATTCTTTTGTTCTAGGGATTGGATTATTGCCCGTGCAAATACGGCCTTGTGACTCTCAACCCTTGAACGTCTGTTTTTTTTAAAGAAATATCAAATCAAATTGTGCTAAATTCATGACGAAAATGGTTGCATGTTATACGAGAAATACGAGAAACTTTTTACAAAACAATTTTATGGAATTTTGCACAGATTTATTGGGACATGCAGAGAGCAAAATGCAAAACATGAAAGCTGCTTGTTTGAAGAAATGTGATTTAATTTTTCATCCTTTGATAATACAAACATGTCTCCAGAGCAAAAGAAGATATCAGGACCTTCCCATCATGCCTTGCTTCCAATGGGATTGTGTACAGGTTGCAATGAGAGGGTTTAGTGATGAAACATATCACAATTGGCAGACCTCATCACAAATTTGCATTTCGTCATGTTTCATCACTGAACCCTCTCATTACAACCTGTACAAAATATCCCGTTGGAAGCAAGGCATGATGGGAAGGTCTCGATACCTTCTGTTCTCCAGAGCCATCAGTATGTCACCCAAAGGCCTCAGATGGGTTTAGAAAGTTACATGACCATACAGACTGATATCACCAACAGGCTTTGTTATCTCTGTCAACAGGACATTGAAGGTTGAAAGACAAACAGACATAAAAAACAAAATTTGAAATTTGAGCTCAAAAAAGGTTAGATCTATTTATTAAAAAATAACACACATGAAGGAAATGGCTGTCAAATGGCAAGGTAAAAACAATTTGATGTGTACATATATTACATATTCTTTACATACTTCTCATTAGTTCATATATGGATTGCATAAACAACTTTGAGACAGGCACTTGACACCCGAGATGACCCACTTCTAAGTTTATCAATTATTCATTTACTATGGTTTTATGTCTTGTTCTGTTTCAAATACACAAAAGAAATGAAAAGGAGAGGTATCATGGTATTCAGAATAACACTTTAAAGATCCATAATCCACACAAGTTTAAGGAAATTGGCGCCCAAAGATTCGTGCAACAAGTATAAACCAACTGTAGTGCTTTTATGCTTACAGAA
Source organism: Ophiothrix spiculata (assembly GCA_000969725.1). Lineage (NCBI taxonomy): Eukaryota > Metazoa > Echinodermata > Ophiuroidea > Amphilepidida > Ophiotrichidae > Ophiothrix > Ophiothrix spiculata. The sequence goes on from JXSR01S025431.1 coordinate 34,791, forward strand.
GATGTTTGTAAATTAACAACTTTTTCCCCTAAAGCAAGCTTAAAATAACTTTGTTTTTAAGTGTTTCATAACCCCCACCCTTTGTAGTGTTGACTATCATCACAGAGTAACAGAGATACCACTTAGTTCAAAATTTGGCTCAAATTTTTTTATGGGTCCCAGATCTAACAGAGGGCAGTGTGTTCTGACGAGAACGTAGGTCAAGTCTAATCTGTCGTCACGACACAGGCAAGTCAGTGCCATATGGAACAGATTAACCTCGTCTTCAAGGTTTTCAAATTGTCCCGCTTCGTTTGGCTTAGATTTGGTAGTCTTTTTCAAGCCTTGTGTAATGTATGGTAACAACGATAATATTAAAGGTCCTGAAAACAATCTAACATTGCGAGGTTGATGCGTTGCATTGTTTATTACAGCTAGACTAATCCAGGGTGTGACATTCAAACACAATGTATTTTGAAAGTATCACTTCAATGTGGACAAAAAAAGAATGACACACAATGAAGAAGAATCCAATGTCCCCAATATAGCGTAATATCTTGTGGTATGTCAGGATATATTTTAGCAGGATTATTCCTTTTAAAATTGGGGCCACTGATCACATTATCAGGGAAGAAATGTTAACCAGCGACTATTGAGAAAAAAATAACTAAATTAGCCATGAAATATATGGGAATACAGTGTCAGGGACCTATCATATTAAATCCCATGTATAGAGTATCACTATCCCTGTGAAGGAATTGACAATGTCAGTCTGATAGCCATTCTAATATACTGTCAATCTGAAACACTTTAATGATTAGGGTTCAAATTTGGTTTATGAGGGTTTCAGACAGGGTTGAACGAAGGCATGTAAGCCAAGGGGCAAACACATTTACCGTCCCGAACTTTATGTTTCGTCCCGATGTATATACCGTCAATTTGTTTGTATGGCACTCGTAACCGCAAAAATTTTGCTATTTTCAGCCTAAAATTGATATAAAACCTTGATATTTATGCTAAAATTGGCTTATTTTGACTAAAATTTTACGGGACAGTAATCTCGGGACAGTAAAAGTAGTAAAATATTGTCCCGATATTTAAATATTAGTCCCGCCAGCGTCCCGCTTTTTCGAGCCAGGGGGGGCAAGTACCCCCTCTGCGCTCCCCCCCCACCTGCTTTGTATGACCCTGGTTTCAGAATAGGGTTTGTGATCACTGGGATTGACATCCCTTACACAGGCTTTTCACAAGAAAACTTTCCTGAGGTGAGTGTTATTCTTAAAATATTCTTGTATTTATATATATGCCTACCAGACTTTGGAAAATATGACTTTTCTCTATACCTATATTTACTCAAAAACCCACCCATCATTATACCAGTTTTAAAAGAGAAGCATCCTATTGTACTCATATTGGTTGCTATTTGAACAAATTCCCAGAAAAACACCATGAATTTGTGTGCTCATCTGCATCAAAACCAAAATCTGAAAAACCACCCTATAAGGCAGGTTTATATATGCATACCATGTCAATGTGAAACCGCTACCCCACCCCTGAGACTTTTTCAATGATAGCAAGCCACCCTTTTAAAGGTGCCTGTGAAATACCAATCTGCCTGTTTGCATCTGTAGAATTTCTGCTTGTATACACCTTTCTTAAAGGATAAATACAAATAATTCCTGGGTTTTAAAGGGTATTCCCTTCTATAGAACTAAAATTAATTTTGAGTTTAGTGTCACTGTTGCACATTATGAAAATGTGCCCATGTTTAATGATCCATGTTCGAGAAAAAAAAATATTTTAATCAAATTGTCATTTAAATTTTCTGTAATTTCCCTTTCAATTAGGGGATACTCACAAGTGGATATGGTACATACTGTTGAGGGATGGGACCTAAAAAACGAATGAAACTTTTTCCTTTTTCTGAACAAAATTTATGCTAAATTCCTTATTTAGTATCAGTGATAACAGTGACCACAGATCAACATCTTCTAGAACATTCAAAACAGAAAACAGGGCAGGGATCAAATTTTAATTTTTCCAATTATAATAATACAAATTGACCCACTTTAAAAACTACTTTCCAGATAATTGCTTAACTGCTGGAATTTGATCTTTTTCAACCACTAACCGTGGTATCTGATAGCACGTAGAATTTTAATTTATATAAACTCGCAACTAGATACCGAATCCACTCGTCCAATTCAACTACTGATTTTCTGAATGTACATCGCCTTTACCGTTGTGTTATTTCATATAAACGTGCCCGATATGGCTAAACATACTTTGACCATGCTTAAGAAACAGAATTTGATGATTTGTTGAACATTTAGAGTACATAATTATATTAATTCAACGGATTTGTCGTTCGGAAAATAGTTGAATTGGACGAGTGAATACGGTATTTGATCTAATTGATTTGATATTTACCCAATAGATTCAAGCTCCACATTTTGTTGCATTCCCCATCATTGTGCTCTATAGTCAAAGACAAAAGTGTAACCATCAGGGATTTGCAATGTATAATTACATTCTGTTGCTTCATTGATATAACCCAGTTTGATTAAAACAGAGCAAATTTACCTCTAATTCAAACAAGGGTCCAACATAGCTCTTGCACAGAGCCCAGTTATTTGTTAGCACCAAACCAGTCAGAATGAATTGGTAACCTCAGCTGTGATGCTACTTCGCATGATCAGAGGGAGGTTAATCACTGGTGGGGGTTGGTCGAGAGATCTGGGCAAGATCTTGTCCAGTGCTGCTTCATACCTTCAAAGTTGAACAATGAATACAGCATTCTGTTTTGCCAAAATTGGGTCAGTAACAAACTTGTCATTCAAGATTTGAACTTTGATTTCATTAAACTGCATTAATTTCAAAGTTTGGGTAAGTGTTTAAAAACTTCTGTTTTGTAATCCACATTGTTCATTAATAACTTGTTAAAAAGTTCAGAAAGAATGTTGCATTCAATACAATTATCTTTATGATATTTAAAATATGTGTTCTAGCTCTTTTTCTCTCCTAAAAACCCCACTTCTTTGACCTGGGACTTTAATATATTTCATGGCTTGAAATCAGTACCTCCACCAAATTGACCTAATACTTTTGACAAAAGTAGGTTTGTAAAATCAGAATAAAAATTGTCATTCTAGCAGGGTTCCCAGCCATTAGGGAAATCAGTTATACTTATTTTACTCTTTTCCAGTCAGAAAAAAGTCATGGAAGTTAGGGAATTTTTATTGGCCCAAAAATTGAAAGTTGTCAGTCAGGCTCATTTTCCCCAGTGTGTCAGGCCTCCGTAACCTTTTTTGTGTTTTGTTGGAAAAAAATAGTACATTGAATTATGAGACTTTATCAGGGAAAAAACAGGGAATTGTCTTGTTTAAAATGCTAGCAACCCTGTCAAGTTTGATGCCTTCATCATTCTGGCAGGTGAAAGGCAGATAATTATAAGAGTTGTCATTTACAACCTTGTACCTCAAAGCAGATGACCTCAAAGCAAGCACCTGAGCAATCAGTAGACTGACTCGGCAGTCGCCAAATAGCTGAGGGCGTCATACTTCCGGTTCCGGTCTGGCTATTTCAGGTCTGGCTATTTGGCGACTGACAAAATAACATGCAATTTTTTGGAGCACAATGTTACCAATTTTTGGTAACATAGCCTCATAATCATGTTCGTATCTATCGCTCGCTGGCGTAACGTAAACGAGCCATTAATAACCCAAACATGCCTTGGAAAGAAACTGAACTTAAATATTCATAAATTCTTTGAGAAAAGTTTGTTTACCTCATTTGCATATCATTATTATTGTATATTATTCATGGTTAATTTCATGGTTGAGCGAGCGTTTTTATAAAACTTTTATACCAGTCTCCAAATTTGGAAGTTACTCATTAATATTCATATATGTTTTATTTATTTTTGCAATCGTCATTCTAACTATTATATATTAATGAGCTAAAGTGCTCCATTTTTAAGACCATTATTTTTACAGTCGTCACTGGCCAGCCCAACGCAGTGATCAGTGCGCCCGGCCGGTCGACGACGCAGGATACAGTCTAAGCAATCAGTATGTTTCAAAATTACTGTCCAGAATTCAAATCTAGGAAGGGATGCTAAAGGAAGACCAATAATAGAATGTTATTGCCTTGTGCGCCGGACACAGAATTGTCCAGGGATGCTAAAGTAAGTTGGAGTGGGAATCTGTAAGACAAGTGACCCGAAACAAACAGGCGAGGTCTCACATTCTCATGTGATGTGAATACTGATCAGTGACAATAGCTCAAAACATCAGTTATTATGAAAGGCATTAGCCATGATCCACTTGGATATGAAAACTTTTGAAAACTTACTGAATCAAATAAAGACCTTAACAGAATCAAAACAAACAAACAAAATCATATTACCTGTTCTAAAAAGATAATTTTCAACCAAATTCATTCATTGGGGATCCTGTCAGCAGTTTTTCTATTTTCCTAAAGTTTAAGATTCAAAATGTACGGCTGTTGATATAAAAGTGAATATTATTCTTTTAGGAAGGTTACATGTACTTAACAACATGATCTTTTTCACTAAAATTTATTGCCAGTAACAAAAAAGTTTAAATTTTAAGAATTTAGTGATTTATTTCTAGAAACACTATCAATGAATATCTCATTCTCAGGAGAATGAGAAATTAAAAGCACAAATATTGTCTGTTTTACTATAAATGTTCAAGTTCAACAAGAATGCTTATGGATATTAGTTATTAGTTGGAAGTACTTTCTAAAACTGTAATAAAATCAATAAGTGTTGAGGAAAGTTAACCTTCACTTTGATGATGCACGACAAAAGAAAATGGGTGTGCATAAACTTTTAAATTCCTCATGAAAATCTTAAATTAAAACAAACAAACATCTAATCCAGGTCAGACAAGTAGCTCTATGTGTGATAAAAAAAGAAACCTGAATAGTGTTTAAAATAGGAAAAAAGCTGCAAAATATCAATTCCTAGTCATTTTTCTTGTTATTCCTTGAACATGAATTTGAAATAACATTTCAAAATCATGAGCACTTAAAGCCAAGTAACAAAAATAACCAGTTGATTGTCTGGACTTTCCCGAAAAAGTTTTAAACCGTGATACATGACTAAAGTCACATTAATTCTATTCTATGAAAGAAATTAAGGTTTATACATTAGTCAAAATAAATACAATTGAGATTTGGTACAAAATACCTCAATGACAAACATATCATGATCCTCTTACATTTCAATTCTATGATCATTGTGACATCAGTTTATCAAATAGTTTTTTTATTTCAGACAAAATGAATAACAAAGGCAATCTGTTCATAGGACTTTATAAGTGATGACTCACCCCGAAAAGGGGGACTTTGCAACAGAACACTTTTCAAGAAACAGGTGAAAATAAGCCGCTAAAAATAAAGAAAATAATAAAAATTTGCAGCATATTTTCTGTTGTAAAATTTGATTGCCTTGATCAATTTCAACAAATATTTGTCATTATTTAGCTTAGAAAATACTGCAACAGATGAAATGAAAAAAATCAAAATTGATATTATCTGCAAAGTCCCCCCTTTCGGGGTGAGCCATCACATTAAAGTGTTCCAAAACAAGTGCCTTATCTTTCATGGCTATCCGGTTTAAACTTGATGTAAAAGATAAAGTAACTCCCGATTGAACGGATGTAGGAAAACCTAGAATTCTCCAGGCATCGTGGGAGAAGTTATTTAAACTGTTAATGTTCATGCATTCAGACAAAGGATTTCCGATTTAACGGATGTAGGAAAACCTAGAATTCTCTGGGCATCGTGAGAGTAGTAATTTAAACTGTTAATGTTCATGCATTCGACAAAGGATTTCCAATTTAACAGATGTAGGAAAACCTAGGACTTCCTGTTCATGACTGGTTTAATTGACTTTTTATTAACATTCTTTTACTGCAATAATGATGGATATTCAATGAAGCCTTTTTTTTCAAAGTAACTAATTTGTAGCCATTCTAGATATTCATTTGTTAGAAGAAACACTTTAAGAAAAGAGGCAGCAATTGTGCACAAAGTCCCGCTGTGCCAAAATGAGAGGGCGCTTGCCGGGAAGTGTCCCCAATATCCACCTTTATATGAAAAGTGATCCCAAACATAATTGAAAGCATCATTAATGTACAATGTACATTGTACACTCCCGGTCAAAAGTGTTTGTGCACAAAACCGTTAATCAGCCATATCTCGAGAACCGTTCATCATTTGCGTAATAATTTTTCGGTTTTATATCTTACATATAGCAAGCATGATTATCTTCAGGTTTTTGCCTGAATTCAGGCAAAAATGCTTGGATCTTCACTGTACAAAATTATTGGGAAATTCACATTTTCAGGCAAATTCAGGCAAAATTACAAAAAGCCATAACCATCCCTGATATAGAGATCTAAAGAACTCAACAGGAATTGCATTTACTGCATTTGAAAATATGCCATGCTAAACATACTGTATACTTTCCACACATTCAAAAAATACATTACTGCACATTTGTTGGAAAATTTATGACCTGGAAATATTCTTTACGGTTGCACGGTGATAACGAGCACTGAACTTATTAATAAACTGCATAGGTACATTACAAAAAGTGTGTGTGGTGTATTTGTATATGGTCCAGGAAATCAGCCATTTTTATGGTTATGGAAGATCGAATATCTGAGGATACATAGATTATCTATAATGGATACATTAGGCACCTATAAAAACATGAATTTTTTCAGAGTCTTGGTCGTTTGATATAATAATTACGGTTTTGCCCGTATTTAAGCGTGCGCAAACACTTTTGACCGGGAGTGTACAAAAAATATGTATATTTAGGTCAAAATATTCTATTACTGTGATGCTTAGTAAGACCATGGGAAAAGCAATAAAATGACACTTGGCATTTGTAAAAAGACTCAAAATATGTGGCCCTTATTCTGTGTGTTTACAGATTTCAGTTTGTTTACAATTCCTATGTAAATTGATACGTTGTATCATGTCCATCTTGTGTTGTCTATTTTCAATTAAGAATTGTAATTTGTAAAGAAGGATCAAATTTTATAAGATAATATAGAATCTGGGTGCCTCCAACAAGATTAGATGTATTCTATTAATAGTATGTATTTGATTCTGATTACAAAGATGAATGAAGTCATGTAAGAAGATAATTATATTCTGTAAGAGAACATGTACAGATGGTATTCTTTCCTCCTCTTCCACCTCTTGAAAAACTTGCAAATGAATTAAATTAATGGCTCTTTCAGAAATGTTTACAAATATATAATGACTTTAACACAAACACTTAAAAGTGAGACTGAAAATAAGTTTACTGACTATGTTATTTGGGAGATTAATTTTAAACTTTTGGGTTGGCCTTGGTCAGCTGTACAGATACATTTGGAATGACCAGGGTTCATTACTTCCTAATTAGATCCGATTCTGAAATATGACATCAGTTTCTCTTTGAATATTTATTTTTACCTAATTCTCCTCATCCTCTTTATATTCTATTATCCAGATATATCTGATACAAAGTTTATGAAAGCAAGTCATTCTGATACAAGAGATAGTGAATTCCCAGAATTTCCCCTAAAATGCTGCTATTACAGAAGCTATCTGTCTGGCAAGCCTTTGTGATTACAATCGTAGCGTAACATAATATCTACATTTCTGTTCGTTTTGTGGTTTGTGAGGATTTTGGCAAACAATATGTGAAAAAGACTGACATTGAGCAGGGAATTGGTTGAATTACCTAATAGAGACAATTTTTCATTGGAAAAAGAATCAGTATATACAGACAGAAATCTTACAAGGAATAAGGGTGATGCATCACCTCCAAAAATTTAGGAAAATGAACCACAAGCTGTTTTTGAGAATATTGTTTTATTTTTCGCCCATTTCTGAACAATGATTTCCACACTTTTGTGTCATCTCAAATATATTATTGAAATCCTGAAATTTCCTACAAATCATGAAATTTTGATTGCAGCAAATGTGTTGAATAAAGATGCGTATTACCTTGAATAGTATGAAATAATTTCTTTTCACGCCATCATCGCGTCAAACAACCAATCAAGACACACGGTGCATTTTCGTTATCGATTTGTAGTCGCACACACTCTCATCATACGCACCCTGCAGATTGATTTGTATGAAATTATTTTAATATTAGTCAGATAGAGGTTACTTTGGTCACACATGTGTTTCAGCATTGAAGTATCTGGAGAATTTTCACTTTTACAAATGCTGTACTTGTCATTAAGGGGCCTGTTAATCCCGGTTTGTTTTGTTCTAAAGCAGAATTTAGCTTTTCTGCATTTTCTGATACTTCAGCATGTTACCTTTTATTACAGACAATAAAATACTACAAAACAAAACTTTTTAACTTATTTATAGGTAAAATTAAAAGATTATTTTGCAGTAACAAAAAACATGTGGCTCTTGGCGGGAAAATACGGGCATGGATACGCGTCCTATATTTTGCATTTAGGTTGTGTGTTTTGATGTGCGTGCCTTTTTGCGCGGCAACAAGTACTGCGTGCGCGGTTGATTGGTTTTGTTATGTTCTTGCATGAGCACATTTGTTAAAATCCTGCAATAAACTTGTCAATGTTGTAAACAAAGACCAAATAATTGAACATTGGTATTTTAGATTTCTTTCAATATTTACAAAATAAGGAGCTTAAAATTTGATCTGAAAGGCCCCTTAACACCCTCACTTCCCAAGTATGAATTGGCAAAAAACTGGGATCATACCAATATTTGGTGAATCTCTCTTGTGGAGTATTTCTGATTATTTAACTAATGAACTGTACAAATTTGCAAGAATCGAAGTGAGTTTTTGCATAGGTTTGGGTTTTGCAAATTTCTTAGCTTGGTCACAAATGTACCAAATTAATCTGTAAGATTGCACTTGGTTTTGGCTTTGATTGCTTGTTTTCCAAATGGTTTTTGTGAACATCAATTGCAAAACTCCAAGTATTTTCTCACACAATTTCATAGCTTGGTAACAAGGGATTTTAATAAATAAGAATCTGTAAGACTGTATTTTTTTTTTTGGGGGGGGGGGGTAATTTCTTGCTTTTTGTGACTTTCAATAGACAGCCATTGCAGGTCATAATAGATTTCAGAATGGTGATCATGTTGTTGTGTGCAAAAATAACCCTCACTGCCAATTTTAAAATTCTTCAGGAGTAAGATTACCTTTGTTGAGTAGATTATATTTTTAGCTACTGCTAATTTTGCAGTACCATTCACAGGTTTAACTTTTCATTATGGGAAATCTTTTTAATCTCATTTGATTGTGGTAGAAAATAAATGAAATAAGATGCCGGTGTTCCAGAGGAGGTTTTCAGGATATCCCACAATGCATTATTCTGATACACTTAGATATGATAGGCAATAATGGTTTTCTGGACAAGGGGCAGTTAGGAATTTGAGAATTCCATTGAATAGTACTCATTCATAACTTTCCAGCGATGTGTTTCTTTTCAAAACAGCCCAGTGTTTACCCACATTGCTGACACTTCAAAAACGTCAGAAACCTGTACAAAAGTATAGGAGTTGAATTGGATTTGCATGTACATTGTACAATGTTGCATTGCATCGTGGTGCCATCGTGAAAACCTCCTCTGCCGGTGTTCCTTAAGCCATGGTTATCCATTAGATCACATGAGGAACATGTGAGCACAATATTACTGGATTTGTAATTGAGAACCTTTGATATTATTCATTTGATGCTTATTTCTTCTTGCAACAAGAGTATTACGAGCCAAAATTGAACTAGTTACCAATGGCAACAAGTGCATTTTGAGCTAAACTTGGACCTAAACTAATGGCAGCAAGAGTTTTAGGAGCCAAACTTAAATTAGTTACCAATGGCAAAAAGCGTATTATGAGCCAAACGAAAAAACAAATTGAACCAGTTACCAATGGCAATAAGAGTATTATGAGCTAAAGTTGGACCAGTTACCAATGGCTGCAAGAATATTGTAAGCCAAACTGAAACCAGATGCTAATGGCATTTTCATTTTATCTTTCTTCAAATCTTATCATCCGATAAGTTAGTTTAGTTAGATCTAAATTAAAAAAGATTTAAAATCTAAAAAAAAAATTTCTTAGATCTAAAAAATCTAAGATTTGAGACATCAGAAACACATTTGATATATAAGTGGATTCAATTCCCACAATATACGATATTTGATCAAACAAATCCACTTTTTACTGACTACTTTTAAAGTAAGGAATAAAGTGCTGCCTGCTTCAGCTTTAATTGTGATGTTCATAAAATGTTCCAATATCAGATGTCTAAAATTTTCATACATGTGTTTAATTCTTGACTTACCATGTGAATCAAAAAAAAAAATTGTGCACGGATTAAAACTAATTTTGACCTTGATAAAAGCATCAAATCATAAATTTCTTAAAAGATATGACCAATTTTGTAAGTACTTCTTAGCTTTTATCATAATGCCATAACCCGTAATTGTGATATGTAATATCTTGCTTAACTGTGTAAATCCCATTGGAATGGAAGAAAAAGAGACGTACTTACAAAATTGGTCATATCTTTTTTATTTTTCATCTGATTTCCATCATTTTCCTGCATTTGAAAGCTTATTAAATTTGCTTTACTACAAAAAATTTATGATTTAATGCTTTTATCAAGGTCAAAATCAGTTTTAATCCGTGCACAATTTTTTTTGATTCACGTGGTACAATTTGACAAAATGGCCTTTCCTAGAAATCAACATTGATGTAGATGGATCCATTTTGAACAGATCTATCTGCATGATCTTTATCACATAAACCTTTGTCAAAAGAACATATCTGTCCATTCCTTTGCTTCATGCTGCACTAAATTTCATCTAAATGCTTTTGGATTCATTAGTTTGATAAATAATTGCCTAATGCGATGGCACTTCGCTGGTTTAGCATTGCATCAGGGCAGAGAAAAAATAGCATAGTTTTTATTTATAATTCCAAAACCTTGATAAAACATCGGTCAATATTTGGTGTCCTAAAAGAAGAAAAAAAGATCGTGCCTTGCTTCCAATGGGATTTTTGTATAGGATGTAAGGAGAGGTTTTATTTTAAATGAAACATATCTGAAAAGCAAATTTGGGACGAGGTCTGCTGATATGTTTCATCACTAAAACCTCTCATTGCAACCTGTACAAAATTCCCATTGGAAGCAAGACATAAATTGCAGGTGATTTATAGTGCACTACGCAGTCCCCCTGACTTGTAATTCCACACGGCCTCAGCACACTTTACAGAGCAGTTCTAATCATTGGGATAAATCACTACCTGGTCTCCCTGGGGCCAAAGGGCTTACTGCGGCCTACATATTGGCGCAACCCTAGCTTGAGCAATTCACACCCTTTTGCACACTCAGCTCCCAGCTGGACTTGAACGCAGAACGATCGATATTGATATCGATATCGACATGATGGGAAGGTCCTGATATCTTCTTTTTTTAAGGCACAGAATATTGACCATTTTTATTATCAAAGTTTTGGAATTATAAAGAAAAATCATGCTAATTTATCATGATCATAAATATGATATTTATATTATCATTTGATATTTGTATAATTATGAATATTTAGTAATATGTTTCGTTTTCTTTCCTTTTCCTTTTCTTTTTCTGCTGATGTTATCATATTTGGATGTTGATCAACAAAAACAGGTAAGTTTACAAAGTTATGTCAAGCTTCAA
>JXSR01S025434.1:6715-17147 GCA_000969725.1 Ophiothrix spiculata
TGATTAATACGTTTGTGCATATTTATGATATCACTCAACGGAGCACTATACATAATAAAAGCAAACGGCCCCATTACCGAGCCTTGAGGCACACCCCAAGGTAGAGGGAAAGAATCAGAGATGGAGTCACTGATGACAATAGCCTGTTTGCGATTTTCTAGGTAAGAAACAAACCATTTTAATGCCGTACCGCATATACCATAATGTGTCTGGAATCTGTCGAAAAGCATTTGGTGATTGATCGTATCGAACGCTGCCGAATAATCCAGTAAGACAATAACAGCTTCATCGCCTCTATCAAGAGCACTTATGCTTGTGCAACTTTTGCTATATTTTCAGTATGGTTCTCAATGCGCTGTATCATACATGATACACTATGTTTAGTCATTATTGTGAAGTCATACATGGTATTGTGATGGGCTGATTCAATCGGCCGGATTGGAAATCGGCCTAGTTATTGTGAGATCGGTGACGAATAGGGATCGGCAAAAATCACAGAACTCTACCGATTCAGCCAACCGATCCATACATACCACAACAGCTTGAACATGTAGCTGGAAATCTCCATAAAATGTGTTTAAAATGCAAGCATTCTGCCTTGTTGGACTAAACAGACTAACAAAGTAACTTGCTTTCATTTCTTTTATTAATTGTCAATCTTGATCATTATTTCGATTTCTACATAATCAAATGATCAAATTCATGGAAAACGTACCAGTGATACTTAACACTTCTTTTCTGTTGAGAGTTTAAGTAACTTCATAACAAAATCAAGATCGGTATCGGATCGGGCCGATTATTTGAAAATTGATTCGGAAATCGGAAATTACCAATTTAGGGTGGATTGGCCCAACCTTATTTATTATAAGCAACCTTTTTTTCATCAGCTTGAAAGTAGCTAAAAGCTTTTAAAGAAATGAAAACAAATTCAAGTACTGTTACATAATTTTCATTTTCATGAGACCTAGTACTCTTTTAAAGCATAGTCACTTCATTGATAAAACTCAGGCAATAGTGGTTTCCAGGATCTCTGTGTTACAAAATCTGTATTTTAAAAAAGGATATGTATTACCAGTCAAATGTACATATTTTGAATTTACCTTTTCCCTTCATTTGACGATATTTTGTATTTTTAGACAGTACTAGTCTTATGCAATGCATGTTACTTATAAATATTATAAATTAAATCTAGATGAATGAGAGTATACATTTTTACATATATACATACCAATCCTGCTGGACTTTTAACTAAAGGAATTTTAGGGTTTAATTACCTCTTGTAATAAAAGAATCCTTTTTTTTACATATGAATGATGCTTTGATTTAGACAAATTATTTGAAGCATCCCTAACAACATATCAATTAATGAATTAACCAAAAAAAAGCAAATTCAATATTGCTCTCAGGGGGTGCATTAGGCCTTTGTTTTCAAATTACATCTAAAAAGTTACACTTCACAGTAATTCGAATTACGGTACTTACCTAATGGCAACAAATCCATAATATCCACATCCAATTAAAGAAAGCCATGAAAAAGGAAAAGAAACAAAGATAATAATAATTAACTTAAAATATGAAGAAATTTGATATTGTTACTAACTATTTAAAATTGTTTTTGTTTTTATTGTATTTTGATAATTAGGGACTAAATACTTAGTACTTACTTATATACTAAAATCAATCCTCTGTTTACAAGAATACATTCATTTTGCTTCAGGGCTCTTTTCTCAAGTAATGCAATGCCTTGGGGAAGATATCTGGATAACTTTGGATTTGATTTTGAATCATATTGCTGTTGCTATTAAAGAATTACATGTAAAAGATAATTAAGATAATTTTGTGCTATCACCACCTAATCCAAATCATTGGATCTAAGATTAAGTATTTCAAGCAATTAAATTATATATTCAAATCAGAAAAAACATTATGGGTTCTTTTAGGAAGTAAATTCCATCTGAAAAGAAACTTGTCTTTTACTTCAGGTTAATTAAGGATAAGTGCATTAATCTGTATCTCAAAAAGTAAAAAAGAAGTCCATAGTTTTTAATTAACATCATTCAATAATTCTTCAACAAAATCTAAATGAAAATCATACAACTTACAAACATTTCATCTTTGGCATATGTAAAACAAAAACATCACTACAAAATATGAGAACATTTCAAATGACAGAAAGCACAACCTTTACTTTTCATCAATTTTGATAAATCCTTATGTTGAAGATTTTTTTGCAAACATTTCTAAGTTTATAAAAATATAAACAAAAGTAATATACACTGCCATGTAATGCCTACAGGGAACTTTGCAAGTCTAGCTTCTTACAAGATAGTAATATATACACCAGGCACTTGAGGAAAAGTGATAATATTTGTGTCTGTAAGTTATTCCAATCAATAGTAAGCAGAAATCAGTCTGAGATTCAGATCGATAGTGCTTTACCCTACAGGTACAACATTAGTATGAAATTGATCGTATATATAGTTTGTGATGGGGGTAAGGGAGTACATGTAGCACATGAATATAAGATTAGGATTCATTTAAAACCCTGCTGTGAATGATTTTAAATGCTACAATTTACTTTCAAATATTCTATAGCAGTTAAAAGGTATATTCTGTGAACCTAGTGGAATTAAAGCCAACTTCGAATAAACACTAATGCATGCGCAAAATTTTTAGTCCATTCATATCATTTGAGGGGTGCTCCAGTGAAATGAGTGTAAGATCACAAATTTAAAAATTTAGTTTATGACATACTTTGATTTTCTATAATTGGAATGATATACAATATGTCACACTTTCTCTCTCCTTTCTCCATCTAGAGAGAATGAGGTCGAAATACAAGGCAGTCCACTGAATATCTGGCAATAAAAATTATCCGCAAATTGATTTTAAAGTAACTGAAAATGGGATAAGCAGGAGTAACTGCACTTCGCAAAACTTTGAAACTGGAGGTATACTTAAACCTTATGTATGAATACATATTTGATGTCTAAAAACAAACATTAACATTTTTATCATATCTTTAATTCAGAGGCCATTTATTCAAAATCTTCAATCACAACTTTCCGCTTATTTTGATGGAGCAAACCATAGAACCTTCAAAAGTTTAAACATTTCCATATGCTAGACAGAGAGTTGTAATTTATTGCTGAGCACGCTTAAACTTAGAAAATGAAGCACCTTCTTATTTTTCCCTCACAAATGCAAGCAAGGATTCACATTTGTAACAGAAATTATTTATCAAAGCATTCTGGTGCCTGGTAGCAAAAAATCTGGATTTAGATTTAAACGAAATATGGAGAATAGTCTTTTTGGAACACTGAATATCCCTTCAAGCTAGCAGAATTGTAAATTTTGTGACTTGGGCTTTGAAGCAACATGAAAAGAATCAGTGTAAAGTATTAAACACTCATATATTTGTACACATTCTATATATTTTTGTACACATTCTGCATGAAAATATATGCATCAACATTTTGTGTTGGTATGTTATTTTGATCAAAACCATGTTACTCTTTAGCTAAAAGAATTTCTGTATGTGTGCTAAATATAAAAGTGCATCTACCACATGGAAAACATAAGCAAGGGGGTTTGATTTAATTTTCTGTATCCACTTTGAGAGATATATAATAAGTTTCTCTGTGCATTCCACTTCAAAACATTACAGTTATCCTTTAAACTATTCAAGCACAGAACACTATCAGTGCGGAGAAAATCTGACCATCCAGGATTTAAACCTATACTAGCATAAGTCTATATCGACTAAGTCTATTATTAATGTGTCATGAAATCTCATGGAGGTAAAATTAAATACATCAAGTAAGTCACTAAACTTTGTTCAAGAGAACTGTTTAAACTCTTTCCAAACGTTTTAACCTATTGTCTGTTAGAATAAAAACATGCTCAACTGTTTAAATATTGCATATATACAAGATTTTTATTTCAAAACTCCTCCATATTTTATTAATTAACACACATAAATTTGTTTTCTTTAGCCACAGGTCATCGATGATGATTTAAAGATCATTGAACTACTTACTTTAGACCATTTTACTTTTCTTTCCTGCAGCAAACATATGGCTCATATGGTATACGTCTCTATTCCATTTGACTAACTTTATAATTAATGAAACGCTTTTTTTATCATCACTTAAAGAGTCCTATCATCACTTAAAGAGTCCTGTCTCATAGTCTAGTATACCAGGTATACTTAGACATACACATATAATTAAATACTAGTATATGTACTTGAATAAAAACTCACCTTAGTCAACATGTTTGCAAAATGGAATTAGACATATAAGATGCTTTGCTGACACACAGACCCATTGTGAGTTTCAAGGAACATGTGATAAAAATCACCCATGTTTATGACTTTGGTGGCATTTTCCACAAGAATAAGGCAAAGAAATATGTTTATGTGAACCTCTAATAAATTTTAAAAATTGCATCAATTAGTCTGGATTTTTTTTCACTCCGGTGCACAATCATCCACACCTGCTGTTGATCCACATCCATTCAAGTACTATTTTACACAGACCCATCATGAGTTTCGAAGTACATGTGATAAAAAAATCACCAATTTTGATCAATTTGGTGGATTTTTCATATGAACGAGGCCTAGAAAAATGTTTATGTGACCTGTAATAAATTTTCAAAATTGGATCAGTTGGTCTGAATTTTTTTCATATATATCAGAACTCTGGTGCAAAATCATCCACACCTGCTGTTGATCCACATCCATTCAATTAAGTACGATTTTCAGTGACTGAAACTTGTACTCAAACTACACTGTTGATCTAGGACAAGCAAACATTTTAGCCCAGTTTACGCTGTAACATAGGGCACTCAATACTATAGAGACGCAAGACAATAGCTGCACAAGCAAAGGTGGACATAGAAGGAAAGAGGAAGTCTTAGAACAGAGGGCAAACTTTGTATGTTGTATGACTTTAAAATATAAACCAAAGTCCTGCATTTTAGAAACATACTCATAATGCATCCTTGCTATTTTGGCTAGTAAATCTCGAAAAAAAATCAAAATAAATACCCAACATTTATCATTTTTCACAAATAGTATCTCTTACAAAATTGGTGAACAATTTTTTTTAATTAGACTCATGAAAAAAACACCGAAAACGTTTTATGTACTGTATTTAACACAAATAACCAAATCTCCATGTGCAATTTCTAAATAAAACCATAACTAAAAACTTAAGTACAGATTGTTATTTCAAGCCATTTACCTACCCAGTTTCTTCCTCAGTACTCAAAATGACAACCATAATAAGTCCTTAAACCCACCAAAATTCATAAGCATGATCAATCATGAAAAGACTTAATAAAACCTAAAATGACTTGGCTCATTAATTGTGAATTTTGAAGATACTAGTCGTAATTTTCATTCCAAATTCTTCCTTTTCACATTGTCTTATACAAATTGTATCTTATTTTTCATGCACCATTGAATTTGCCTAGATATTGGACTTTAAAGGGGCAATTTATGATCAAATTTTCATCCTCAAGTTTATGTCCATCAAAACTGATTTTTTAGCTAGTGAGAATCTTTGACTGGTATATGTTACAATCCCCAAACCATTCTCTCAGTTGTGCTAGCATATTTGACAAAATCGGAAATTGTGTCATTTTCTATTTACTATTGGGACCTCAACAATAATTACAACACAGCAGCCTATAGGGATTTTTAAAATGCTAAACAGTTGTTACTTGAAAACGAATTGTAAGAATCACATTGAAGTGAAATTTTCACCATGCATTCATGTTCTACTGTTCTTGCTATTTAGCTCAAAAAGGATTGAGGATCTCATCACATCAGAATCATGTATTGCACCTTTAGGGTACATGTATAAGCTTTATTAGAGGTTTAAAGGTGTTTTGTTTACCAAATTTTAAATTGGGGTTACATAGAAATTGACACTTGTGAACAACGTTGCTTGAAATCATATTGCAGAATGGTTATTTGTATGAAGTACAAACATCCAAGAAATGATACCTCATTGTAAAAAAAAAAACATGGACTAACAAAATTACAAAACCTAATTTATAAGTTCATGCTTTGAATAAGTATGTTTGTTGACTTAAAATTTACAATAGAATCACAACACATTCCTTTAATAATATCATGACAGCTTTCCTAAGGGAACAGATTATTTATGGAACACCATCCCACATCAATATTTAGCATATCAGAAGTGATTTCCAAATTTCAACTCAGACAAAGAGGATCATTATTTCAAACAAACCTTTGTTTAATAACATTCAAATTAAACTTTGAAGTCGGTGATTCACTGAATTGAAGTATGTCCTCTTCAACACAATATTACAACATTTGGCTGGAAGCATTTACAATATAAAGAAAGGCCCATACAATGACAAAAATGTCTTATTGAACATGGATGCTAAGGGATGAAAGGCCACCTATTACCCAACAATTGGTTGCAACCAATGACTTTTTTAAACAGAAGAAAATGAATTATTAACATGTATTGAAACTGTTGATAGTAAAATACATCCACTATCTGCTCCTAACATTTATCTGCTGCCTACTCCAGATAGCCAAATACATCTGTTATATATTGTTGACAGTAAATCTTCTATCTGCAATTTTTAGCAAAATGCATCTGTTATCTGCTATCTGCTGCTGATAACAAAATGCATCAACTATTTCCTGCTGATAGTAAAATACATCTTTTCTATTGTTGATAGTAAAATGGTATCTTATGCTGATAGCAAAATACATTCACTATATCTTATGCTGATAGCAAAAAAATACATTCACTATATCTTATGCTGATAGCAAAATACATTCATGTTTTTAAACAAACAGTTAATTAAAATACATTAGTAAAACTAATATTCATAAATGTTTACTGCTATTGCAAATACAAACAAACAAACAAACATAATCTTACTTGTTTCTAGATTTTGTCAATCAGACAGCACAAAAATTTCAGATTTCAGAGATCCCTTAAGCATAATTTTAATAACATCAAGATGGTATATACACACTTCCATTTGTACCTAATGTACCATTGTAAGGATCTTATTTTATGCTTCAACACAAAATCTATGAGGAAACATGATACCAATGAGCTTGAAGAATCACAAGGTTATTAATACCTAATGTGGTATTGACACCCATTAGGTTATATCAAATTAAAAGGGGAATTGAAATATTCTAACATTTTCTAAGTTCACTCCATTTTATCAAGCTAGAAAAACAAATTATAAATTTTCACCCAAATTTGTGCAAAATATTCAACAATTTCAATTTTCCCAATTTCCATTTAGAATATGTGCATAAATAAACATTTTTTTTATTTTTATTTTTTTTTGTTAAATATAAAAACCATCAATTTTTTCCACTAGTAATACCTGAATGTCTGATTTTGCTACAATTATGCACAAGACAAACTTTTTGCCTAATTATGCAGTAATAATTAATTGTTTTAAAAAATGTTAATTTGTTTGAGATTTAAAACCAGTATAGTGATGCAGGCATTCCATTTGTATAGTTACCATAGACATAAGAGAATCACAATAGAGGTTATCCGTGTTTTGGATTAGCGGCCATCTTTGCGGGAATGCTATACAATATTTAGACCATTCAGGAGAGCAGCACCAGGAACGTCATGCACGTTAGCGTAAACTGCTTCAAAATAGCCCGTCCGATTCAGGGTCATTGATTGAATAAAGATTACTAAGGGAATGACCTCTTTTGTTCGCGATCACGCATGAGTGAAGTGGATACTCTCTATTGAAGTTGGCAGATTCACAGCTACCTGCTATCAATCCTATTTCCCTGTGTCTGGTGTTACATTCAAGACTTGGAGGCCAAGCTGAATGCTACTATCATTGATTACAGGTTTTTATCAAAACAAATTTAAGATGGCATGATTTGAATACAGGCTTTATCTGCACACTTGTATGTATTCTTGCCTTTTGATCGATTCAGGGGTGTGAGATTTCAGCATTTACGCTGATTTCAGCATTTTTCATGCCTTCAAAATAGTCATAGCTTTTTCTTTTTACTTTGGGCATTTGTCACTATATTCAGCATTTTTCAAAGTTTTTTTATCAGCTCACTCCTGCACCCATGTAAATTTAGTAAAGTCAGTTTCAGAGGGTTTTTTACTAAATAAAGATAACTACAGTATTTTCAAATCTAGCAATGCCTTTTGGCTCAGATTTATTGAACATTGTTATTTTATTATTCCTTCATGAAGGCCTCCACCTTCCATGGATTATTGATATATTCCTAAATTTGTAGCCAATACCAAATAAATCAATTTTGGGTTTAAAATACTCAAATTTATTTCTTCTTCTTCCGTGTTGGCCTTCCAACATTTTAAAGGCACATTGCCTCAATACCTATCTTTCGTCCTCTGTACGTATCAACTGTCTCATACCCTCAGATCATCTGCTGAAAAACTCCTCAAAACTCCACGGGTAGACTTAAAAACTGCCGGTGAATGTTCGTTCCACTATGCTGCGTCTCCTGTATCATGTGTATGGAACTCGCTTCCAAACAGTATTCGCAGTATTTCAACACTTCGTGTTTTCAAACGCCATCTCAAAACCCACCTGTTCTGTCTTGCTTTCCCTGAATGTTAGTGTTGAGTTTTGTTTTGTTTGGCGCTCTGAGTTCTGCAAAAGATTTTGCGCCCTAAAAGCACCCTTCATTATTATTATTATTATATAAACGTCTTCTTCATTTCAAACTGGATTTTGCACAATTTTATTTGCTTTATGGCCCATAGTGTACCCAGTAAAATCAAATAACATGGTGGGTCACTGTCTCCCTCAAGATACACAACATTCTGAGCTGAGATAAGTTAAGACTTTCAAGGACTTTTGTTGATAAAGTCAGTTTTTCCAGGACTTTCAAGGCCTTGAAATTGCAAAATAAAATTCAAGGACTTTTAAGGACTTTCAAGGATCCGCATTAACCCTGTTAAAAAGAGAAACAATGTCTTTGAAAAACAGGCATTTACACAAATACGACTATTGAATAGACAAACAAACAGACATGATGTTGGTTGTCTCAACTCAATCTTTTGTTAATCAGACAACATAAGAATTTCAATTTCACAGATCCCTTGGCAGATTTCTAATAACATAAAGATGGTAAATAGACACACCTTTGACTTGTGCCTAATGTAGCATTGTAATGCTCTTGTTTCATTTCTCATCATAAAATTTTACCAAGAAAAATAATACCGTAAAGAATGAACGATCACACGTTATATATTCCTGGTGTGGTATTGACACCCACCAGTTTAAATCAATTTTAAAGAGGCATTAGAAAAATTCAATATTATCTTTGTTCACTATATTTTACTAACACTATATTTTATCTATTTTGATATAAAATTGAATGGATTGAGCATGATACAAAAAGATATTGGTCGAGCTATGAGTTTTACGAAATATCGTGCTAGACGTGCAGCATTGAGCACGATATTTCTAAAACTCATAGCGAGACCAATATCTTTGAGTATCATGCGAAAAAATCCATCCAATTTTATCATTATTATGTTCAAAATCTAATATTTTGCACCCTGTCCGATATCCCCGTCCGATTTTTTTGGAAATCGAACAGCTCAGAACATAATAATGAATGATATTGGTAGCAATATAAAAGAATTTTTGCAAAAGCCTTTGTATTTTAGTATTGTGAGATAAGTTCTAGAAAAAAAAAGATTTATCAAAGAAATATTGTAAAAATTTTGTCAATTTTTTGTATAGAATTAAACAATTTTTGTGCATTGTTTCTGTACATTACCAATTTTTGTTTTAAAAAATGTGCATGTCCATTTACTTTGTCACTTTTGAAAATATTGAAAAAATACTAAAGTTAACCCAGTAACAAACCTGGTTGTCACCCTCATGGAAAGCAGTGCAGGACACTGATGAGGCTATTCTCTATAAATATGTCATATTTAATCTAATAATCTATACTTCCTATGTTGTATGCCGAGACTATAGATACTCTCCCAAACGATTCTATTGTTGATTGTTCTTGATGTATTTTTCAATTTAGTATAAAGATTATTTGTGTTTCCTCTCCTGATTATTAACAAAATTACAAAATTAACAATCAATACTACAAAAAGAAAACAATGTTTGTATCATAAACCCCCGACACACGCCATGCCATCAACAGCAAATGAAGTTTAAAGCTATTTTATTGGTCAATAGGTTAAAAGCGTGTAAAGCAAGATCATTTGTCAACATAAATAACTTTTTTGCTTTTGTTGCAAGAAAAATAAAATGAAACAAAAAATAATATCTCTCTTTCCTATGAATCATAGGAGTCATTAGAATATTCAAACACTACAATACCTATTGAAAATGTATAATCATCAAGTTAATTTAGAAAAAGCAATTCAAATGTTGCAGTTTTGACTTT
>JXSR01S025434.1:28171-41784 GCA_000969725.1 Ophiothrix spiculata
TTTTTATAGTGATTTTCCATTCCGATCACAGATTCTGTTGATCAAACCTCTCATGACTCACTGCAGGTAAATCATCACAACCAACAATGTTCACTTATAGTCAGTGCTTCCGATTTTAGAGCACATCACATCAGTACTGAGATTGTAATATATACCTTTTTTACAGCTTCCCATGTCCTGGGTCGGCCAGATAATGCTGGAATTATTATTAAGTAATATTTTTAATTGCAGGAGTAAGACCGGAGTACCCAGAGAAAAACCTGCAGAAGAGAGCATAGACTGAAAACCAAATGCACTTACAGCGCCGGTACCGTGAATCAAACCAACAACTCATTGGTGCAAAGCAAGGAGATACCGCTGTGCTAACCCGCTTCCTCAATTGAGGACCCTAGAACCAGAAGGGGGTTAAGTCACATTGAGTGCAAACTGAGAAAATGGCACAAACAGCATATCATTTGTGTTGTCTTGAATGGTATTGCTGTATCTCGCAGGGACTCTTACGCATGCTCTGATCATCAAATTACTACAAAACTTGTACATAATATAGAAATGAGAATTCTGTAGCATGAAATTGACACAACTCAATTTTCAAGATTTTGTAACTTAACCCCCTTTTAGTTCTAGGGTCCTCAATTTATATTTTACAGGGAGATATGAAAGGTTGCAAGGTCCAAAGCAATTACATTCCATCAGATTTTCATTCTCATTTTATTGACTGAACCTTTTAACAATATTAGTACTGTTAGTTTTATAAATCGAATGCACATCTTGGATCTTAGTAGAGGAATATACCTAGCTATTGCTGTTGCTTTGTCAAGCATATAATATTATGTCGATATATCAACATGCAAAATTCAGCACCTAGCAGTTGCTTTGCTATTTGAAGTGGGTTTTTTTTATTTGCTAGGAAACTGTTATGTACCATTCATGAAATCGTCCACCAGAATTAGAATTAGAAGTATCTAAACTGTGATTCCAGAGAAAATATAACAATGTATTGTTTTCAAAATCCTGCTTTATAAAAGGCTATTGCCTTCATTTGAACATATCACACAACACTACACTATCAGTGATGCAACAAGACAAACCTGTCAGTACAAATCTTTGTGCTAGTAGCCATTTCCTTAACCTTTTGTTCTCGCCTTTAACATAGCCACACAGCACAACATAACAGAAGATGAGCATTTATCTAAGGCAAGGCTGCACTGATTCAGGTGACCGTGATACATCACTTTACTAAGAGGACAAATATTTTGTTTGATAAGCCATAACCTTTCTATCTTGAAATTGAATGCATTTGATGGAAACTATCATGGAATTGTCCATTTGAAACAGACTAAAACATCAAAACTGTGATTCTGGAGAAAAAATAAATAAGTAATATTTTTAAAATCTGGTTTATAAAAAGCCATTGTCTCTGTTTAAACAAATCACACAGCACTACACTATCAGTGATGCGACAAGACAGTCCTGTCAGTACAAATTTATTTGTGCTAGTAGCCGTTTCTAGTTTCTTTAATCTTTTTGTTCTGCCCTTAACATAGCCATACAGCATAACTTAGCAGAAGATGTGCATTGATCTAAGCCAAGGCTGCAATGATTCAGGTGACCTTAACATCGTTTGCTCCAAGGATGGTATGTCATTTTGCAAAAGGAAATAACACATAACGTTTATAGATTGACTATATTTCTGTCCAATGTGATCAACCTTTTGCATTGATCTCAGGAATGAATCAGTTGACCTTGATGATCACATGTCATTGTTCCTTAAGCTTAAGGGTGGTACAGTACTTTACGTAGAGGAAAAATATTTTGTTTGATAAGCAGCATCCATTCTGCATTTTTTGTTAGCTTTAGAGTGTTGCATCTATTTGCTTACAGCAAAATACACAACTGTTTGAAGAACAATTACTACTCTGTCCAATCCGATTAACCAGTTTTATTACCTAAAGCAAAATCACAACAGAGCAATTCCAAACTGTTTTATAAATTATATCCTATTATTATTGCTTCATTAAAATGATTAGAAACCTAGTTTTAAAATAAGTATTTTCTTGTAAAAAACAAGAGAACTCTTTTACTTCATTTTGATGAAGCACAGAGTGAACTGAGATGAAATTTATGTCATAAAACAAGTATGATATTGTTTCATTAAGTATATCAATTTTCATTCCTTCTACATTTACCTAACCTACAAGCAAATGCATGGTTAAACAACCTATGTGAGATTTTCTGTCAAGTACCAGTAATAAATCTAGCATATGAAAATGATTTAAAAGCACCCTGTACACTTGAACATGCAAAATATCTGCTCAGGTGTTTCTTGTGGTAATAACATCTTCTGAAACATCTTTTAATTGGTTCAGTTGAATCTCTGTGTATCCTACTAGTATACATCAAATCAACTTATTACTATTTAAACTTCCATGCATTCAGTCTGATCATCTTATGTGAGGTACAATGAATATCAAAGAAGCCATGTGCCTGACTGTTGGCCTAACACATGTTTTTACTCAGTGGATCCATAAAAACAACATTATTTCCTAACATCACATCCTGTTCTAAGTTCTGGTCAAATCAATACTTCCAACATCTTTAAAACATCAAAACCACCTGAATAATGCTTCCATACATTAACAGAGAGATATGAAAAGTTGTAATGTCTAAAGCAAGTACATTTCTTCCCTTCATGGTCATCAGATGTCCTTTCCAGTTTTTGAGATCTCAGGAAGGAAACATAGTTTTCGCATTGTCAAGTAAATATATACACCAACAAAATCAGAGCATTAAACTGTTGTTAAAGCTATATATGAGAAAAGATATTTACATATTGTTGCATTGCCTGCTGATTTATTGACCATTCTGCAAGTTCACCAAGTGATCGATATAAAAATAGATGGAAAGAGAATGTTTACTTATCCCAGTTTGCTGTGTTAAGTATTGGCCTAAAGCTTGAAGTTGTGGTTTGTCAATGAAACATGAGGCTAAAAACATAGTCGGCCTCCAAACAAAATTTTTGCTACCAAACATTTGGTTGTGACGTCACCAAATATATGCCATCGAATTTAAAGTATGAACCGGTAACAACATATGGTGCAATGTATATGGCAATTTAATACATGTGCACATCTGACATCTTATGTCAAGTACAATGAATATCAAAGAAGCCACGTGCCTGACTGTTGGCCTTAAGAAGGTTATCTCTCAGTGGATCCATAAAAACAACATGATTTCCTACTATATCACATCCTGTTCTAAGGTCTGGTCAAATCAATACTTCCAATACTTCTAAAACATCAAAGCCACCTGAATAATGCTGCCATACATTTACAGAGAGATACGAAAGGTTATAAGGTCCAAAGCAAGTACATTTCTTCCAGATGTCCTCTCCAGTTTTCAGAGATCTCAGGAGGGAAACATAGTTTTTGCATTGTCAAGAAAATATATACACCAACAAAATCAGAGCATTTAACTGTTGTTAAAGCTATATATGAGAAAAGATATTTACATATTGTGCATTGCCTGCTGATTTATTGACCATTCTGCAAGTTCACCAAGTGATCGATACAAAAATAGATGGAAAGAGAATGTTTACTTATCCCAGTTTGCTGTGTTAAGTGTTGGCCTGAAGCCTTAAGTTGTGGTTTGTCTATGAAACATGAGATTTTACCGAGTCTATAAAACTGTATTTACATATTCTTCAACCAAATAATTTAAAAGTAAAAGATGCATATTTAATCTCAAATATCACACTTTATTTGCTACATTCAAATTCCTTATACATCAAACAAACACTGAGAAAACTGGTGCTGAATTTGAGTTATTTGAGTTATCTAACTCAAATTCAGCATGTGATCACACAATATGATTTTGATATTATCAGTATTGTACACTGGTAAGCAACAACCACTTTGAAAGTACATCAAAGCTAAGTACAGTATTGTCCTGTGAAATGCTAGGATTGTTAGTGATTCAAAAACTTGTAATGCTAAACATGCCAAAGGGTTCAGTCAATAATACTTGAAAGAACATCTTAGGAACATGAAGGGCAAGATTCATGTCA
Source organism: Ophiothrix spiculata (assembly GCA_000969725.1). NCBI lineage: Eukaryota > Metazoa > Echinodermata > Ophiuroidea > Amphilepidida > Ophiotrichidae > Ophiothrix > Ophiothrix spiculata. The sequence continues at coordinate 32,235 of JXSR01S025434.1, forward strand.
TCTCAGTTAAGGTTATGTATAACTTGAGGGAGATGGTGACCACAATACAATTCAATTGTATTTGGCTCAGCAGGGTCTTGGTAAAAAATAAAGTTGTGTTATGTTAAGGTTCAAAATAAAAAGGGCGGGTATTTGGGAGAATTAGATGAGTATCTAATGAGGCCATCAAGTAAATATGTTTGTGGTATCAATTCTTGACTCATTTTAAATTTGTTACAAATTCAGGAACATGAAGGTAAACTAATAACGCGACTCCGTTTTTGCCTATTATTAGTAACAAGCAAAGTGAATGGGAAGGGAATGACCTGCAATCAGATCAAAGTGCCCATGTTTCTTTCAATGCAATTTGGGGCCAGACTCAGCTGTTTCTATGAAGTGATTGTCACAGCAAATCAGCCGAGCTTGTTGGATTGATAATGCAACCATCCACAATGAAGAAATAGTAAAAGCACACTGAAGAAACAGGACAAGCGCAATGAAGAAACAGTAAAAGCAACAATTTTCAATAAAACTAAGCATGAAATCAATCAATCAATCATATCATATCATCATCATCATCATCATCATCATCAATCAGCATAGCTAGCTTTCAAAGGATTCCAGTCCTCCATGAGACAGCCAAGTTAAGATGTATTCTCTAATCAAGAAGGATCTGGACGTAGGTTTTGAAACCATTGCTGTATTCATTGAAAGTATTTTCTCTTTACCAAATTTTGATTTGTCAATTTTTTAATTCAGCAAATAATCTGAAATTGACTTCTTTTAAAATAAATATGCAAAAAAGTAGTCCTATTCAAAATTGTTAAAATTTCAAACCTCCAACTGATATCTTACATGAAAATCTATAGATATAAAACCTCTATTCAAACCAAACCACATCATTAAGCTTACACATCTACATTTCTTTGATAGAAATCAAGTTACAATAGTGGTATTCAACTAGGCCTCCAAGTCTTAAATGTAACACCAGACACAGGGAAATAGGATTGATAGCAGGTAGCTGTGAATCTGCCAACTTCAATTGCAATTCTCAATGTCTCTTATGTCTATAGTAACATTACCAATGGCATGCCTGCATCACTTTACTGATTTTCAATATCAAACAATTCAACATTGGGCTTATTCAACAATGATTGCTGCATGTTGTAGGATAAGTAAAAAGGTGAAAATGGCTTTCAGCACAAAGATTCCTGTAGATCTTATCAAATTCTAAAGCTTGCTCAGTGTTGTGAACTTTTGAAAAATCTTAGAGATTGATCTTTTTTTAATTTACATGTACAGGTGTTATACAATATTTGCTTAACTCAGAAGTTTGCTTGGTTTTGTTCCATTTGTTTAATCCCACCCCATTACGCCACGTCTCCATTTAAAAACATGAGATTTGACACAAAAAGATTATTGCCACAGCAAATGTCAATTTACTTGGAAATCTTTAGAATGGCGGGTTTTCCCTGGACTTTGGTGATGTGCTTAAAGTTGTGATTTTTTTATGTTTGATAGTGTAAGGGTTAGTATAAACCTATATATTAAGCTTTCATAACCCTATCCCCTACACCACTTCTCCATTTAAAAAAATGAAATTTGACACAAAAATATTCTTGCCTTCTACCACAGCAAATGTCAATTTACTTGGAAATCTTCAGTATGGCAGGGTTTCCTTGGACTTTGTTGATGTGCCTAAAGTTGTGATTTTTTATGTTAGGTAGGGTAAAGGTTAGTATAGACCTATATAATATGGGCTTTCATAACCCCAACCCCCTACACCACTTCTCTGCTTAAAACAATCTAAAATCACAATTTAAATTATGACTCCGAAACAGAACATATTTCAGAGCTGTAAAATTGTTCATGGGTAATAATAAGAAAAATATGAGAAATACTTTGTAACTAAAATCTCAAAAGAATACAATTTGAAAAAAGTGCTGACCCAATCAAACTGGGCTCCTTTACGTTTATAAACATTGCTAATTGTATTTTGCAATTAGGAAATGTGCTACTGATTCACAATTAAAAAGAATACCCTTGTGTATTAATTGGTATGAGATTAAAGTCCCTTGAAATTGTGCTCAGCTGTTTAAAACAACAGATTGGATTAAAATGAGCAAGTGATGAGAGCCAAACCGTTAATTCCCTCATGTGCTATCTGTATATAAGAACATATGTGACCCGTCATATCGAAAGGTACCTTAAGGGTCCCGAAATAAAAATTGAACTTTTTGGTCCTATCTGAAAGATTATATTTAAGCTATAACATGATACCTTGCTTTTTGTTATCTGATGTTCCATTGCAAAGTTACATCCAAATTCCTGAAAAGCATAAGGCTGATTCAGAAAACTATAGAAAATTGAGTTCAAAGTTTCTGTACTGGTAAAATTTGAATGGAGAAAGGATTTTTATATCGGTTTTTAAAACATTTGTCTTATGTTTTAGATGATAGAATACACTTCAAAGGTAACGTTTCTAAATAAATTAGAAATTCGAACTTGGACATGATTTTTGACTATACTCGGCTTCAATGGCCCATATCTCGTAATTTACTATGCCGACCTTAAAGTACCTTTCGATATGACGGATCACATATAAGATAAAGCATGTTATGTACAACGTAGGAAGCAACAATTTTACACAAACAGTTTCTTGAAATAATTATTAGAAAGCCAATGTTGGAATTATATCCACATTAATTTATATAGCTTTGTACGGTTAAAGGTGGAAATGCTAGTGGGAAATCCAACCTTGATATCACATTCATGTCATTCAGAAATCTTATCTTTTATGGCTAATTGATCATCTTTAGCTAATTTGATTCCCATTGTGGGCATTTGCAGTATAATTGTGTCATTTCTGGTATATGGTAAAGATTAACAAATTCTTTCTTATGATAATCCAGTTATATCATACTCTATTTTTTCCTGTCAATAATTTGACCTTAAAAAAGGATTGTATCACCCATTAGAATAAGAAAAAAATGTGAAAGATAAATTTAAATTTGCAATAAACAAGTTGCAATTTGCTGTTTTCCGTACATTTTCTAAAAAGTTCATGTATTAGACAAAGGAAAACAATATTTTTTTCTGTCCCCTTGTGCATTTTTTATGATAGTTATTTATCCTGTAAAATTTCAATGATTTGTCAGAAAGCAAAGCCTACAGCTTTGAGTATAGCAAGACAATTTTCAATTTTTACAGCATTTAGTTTCATCTCTTGAAATATATTCTTGCTTTTTTCAGAGTATAAAATGCAATGATCATTATAAGCACCAATTCAGAATAGCAATATATTTATATTGATATCTGAAATTAAATCCCTGTGAATTGTGATCAGCCAAGCTGCTTGAAATAACACGTTCGGTTAGATTAAACTGGCGCTGATGGGCAGACAGTAAATTCCCAGATGGGCTATCTGTATATTAAAGCATATTTGTAGTAATGATATCAAACTTGGTCAGAGCTTCACAATGGGTTACATTACATTGGGAAAGATAATTCTTTAAGTATGCTAGAGTTTCTGAAAAAAATATCATTTCCCTGATGATGTGATAAGGATCCAGATAAGCTCTGAGCTCTATCTGATTTTGAACCTGAGCTCTATATCAGATAGAGATGGGTACAATTGTTGTATTTTCTTTATTGAAACTGGTAACATGTGGTAGTTAGCAATCTTGCCTCACACGCATTGGGCCCGGGTTCGATTCCCGGTGAGGGCATTTGCCGGAATGGAATCTCGGAATCTTTGCTTAGAAGTTTATCTGACTTAGTGGTAGCATTGGGCAGATATTTCTAGATCTACTCCACTCCTTACATGAAGTATTTAGAGCTGGGTAAATATTTAGAGATCGTTGTCCTTCGGAGGGGACGTAAAGCTGTTGGTCCCATGTACAAAAGAGTCAAACTTGTACATGTAATCGCAGTCAGTACCGCGAAGAGAAGAGTATTCTACCCCTGATTGTTCCCAACTCTGTTTCGGTCAAAAAATTCAATTCGGGTCTTCAAATCTGCTTCTAGTGATGCATCCTAATTGGATGATGTTTAGGAGTAACTAAAATGAGCAAACGAGAGAGACACTACTCTGGTTAAAATTAAGTTTGATATTTAATCCCCTATGTGTATGGGAAAAAGAAGTGGTTTTCATTATGTGAAAAGACTAGCTAAAGTAAGAAGATGGTTTCATAAATTTAAGGCATTTAGCATGAAGCTGGCCTAGTTTCTTAGCATTTGTAGGGCATTTGCAATAAATATACTATTTTTACCTTCATATATCGAGTTGCCACATCTGGATATAGACTCACCACATCATTCTGTAACATTGTGAATTATGACTGCAGTATTCAGTTTTCAACGGGTGCATTTGAAAGTGCTCAAGAGTACCTCAAATGTGATGAACAGAACATCAACTTGCATGTACTGCAAAACACAATTCTGGGAACACAGCACCAGAAGTGACATGCTAATTTGACTATCAAATATGTGATGACTCACCCCGAAAGAGAGGGACTTTGCACAGAACACTTTCAAGATACTAGTAAAAATAGGTAGCAAAAAATTAAGAAAATAATAAGAATTTCCAGCAGATTTTCTGTTGTAAAATTTGATCGCCTTGATCAATTTCAACAAATAAGGTGTCCTTTTTAAGCTAAGAAAATGCTGTAACAGATAACTAAAAAAAATTGATATCATCTACAAAGTCCCCACTTTCAGGGTGAATCAACACATATTTGTTATTGATATTGAATAAAAAAATATGCTCCTTTATGAGGAAATACTTTGAATGGCTGGACATACAATTATAGCGTTAATAATAATTATAATGAATTTGAATTTGCAATGAAGTCAAACTTGAAAAATGCTACTTTCCACTTTGTTTGTAGTAGCAAGTCTCTTAGAAGAGATCAGTACTGCCTTCATTAATCTGTTTACATATGTAATGAGGACAAATAAAAGTAAAAAGACTTGTTCGAAAAATTAGGGCACTTATTTGTTGTTTTCATCCGTATATAGGTATGAATTTCAAACAATAACGTAGTGATTACCATAAACACTGATTCAGTATGGCAATATATTGGTATCTGGAATTAAATCTCTGTGAAATTGTAATCAGCTCAGCTGCTTAAAATAACATGTTAAATTACATTGAGCTCGCGCTGATGGGCAGACAGTAAATTCCCAGATTTCCTATATAAATAATATGAGTTTACGTATATAGGTTACATAGAAAGTGGTCTGGGCTTTAACAATGGGTTTAGTAAGATTTATCCTGTATGCAAGCTAAAAATATTGAAAACAATCTGGGATTTATAACCAGATAAGCAAAATTAGGTTGCTGTTCCAGTTACATTTAATTATATGTGACCATCCATCACGACACCCAGTAAATATAAATCTGAAAAAATAAGATTGGTCGTAAATCTGGTGGCGTTGGTATGTATATATCTTCTGATGTCAAATACAAAGTACGAAAAGATTTATGTGAAGCCAACTCCAATTTTGAATGTTGTTTTATTGAAAAAGAAAATAGCAATGCAAAGAAATCTTTAATTGGCGTTGTTTACAGAGCACACACCGCAATAGATAATTTTATATCAGAATTTGATCCCATCTTGCAAACTATTAGTGAAGAGAAAAAGGAATGTTTTATACTGGGAGACTTCAACATCGACTTACTTAAAGACGACAGTGACCGACAAACCCATGATTACATTGACTTAATATATTCTCAATGTATGATCCCATCAATTCTAAAGCCTACAAGAATAACTAGAACAACTGCTACTTTAATTTACAATGTTCTTACTAATTGCAGTAGTCCATTAAAATCAGCAATTCTTATAACAGATATATCTTATCATTTACCTACAATTTTAATGACTGGAGTAAAAAATATTAACAAAAAATCAGAAATGAGAGATGAGAGGAAATATTTTTATAAGAGAAATTTTACAGATGACAATATATCTAGCTTCAAATCAAAACTCTCTGGAATGAAATTCTACACGGTTGTGATGTTGACCTTGACTATGGCAATTTTCCAGATAAATTTAATGAACTGTATAATGATTGTATTCCGTTAAGGAAATGTCGTATAAATAGACGAAGGACTCCTCAGTCCCCATGGCTTACTAAAGGACTATTAAAGAGCATTCAAACAAAAAATAAGTTATACAAAAAATATTTACAATGTCCCAACGACATAAGAAATCAAAAATTCAAAACATATCGCAATAAGCTAAATTGTCTTATTCGTAAGTGCAAGCGAGAATATTATCATAAGAAATTCAAAAATACACAAAATGATATTAGAGAGACATGGAAAACAATCAATTCTGTGATTTGGCGTAGTAAAAATAATAATCAACCTAATAAATTCAAATCAGATACGGAACAAAACATCAGTGAACCTGAAAAGATATCAAATGCATTTAATGACTTTTTTGTTAATATCGGGCCCAAGTTGGCATCAAACATTCATCACTCAGGTAAAGATTACTATGATTACCTTACAAGAGCCAATCAAAAATGTATGTTTATAAAACCTGTTGTTGCAGAGGAAGTTATCAAGATTATATCAAAATTAAATGCAAAAAAAAGCCCTGGACATGATGACATAGGAAATATGATTGTGAAAAAAGTTGCACGTGAAATTTCCGAACCTCTTTCTATTATTTTTAATTGCTCTCTTCAAACCGGTATTGTACCATATCAACTCAAAGTTGCAAAGGTAATCCCAATATATAAAAAAGATGATGCAGAAGTATTTTCAAACTATAGACCTGTGTCTGTTCTTCCATGTTTCTCAAAAATACTCGAAAGATTAATGTTCAACAGATGTATGGATTTTATAGACAAGAATATGATATTAAATAAAAAACAATTTGGTTTTAGACCCAACCATTCAACTCAAATGGCAATTATTGAACTTGTTGACTATATAATTAAGTCTGTAGAATTAAACGAAAGTACACTGGGTATTTTCCTTGACCTATCAAAGGCCTTCGATACCATTGATCACGGTATATTATTACATAAACTTGAGCATTATGGATTTAGGGGTATCGTATTAGAATGGTTTAAGAGTTATCTTGAAAACAGAAAACAATTTGTCCGTTATCAATCTTATTACTCGGAATTCAAATGTATAAAATGTGGCGTCCCACAGGGATCCATCTTGGGACCATTATTATTTATACTTTATGTGAACGATATAGTAGCTAGTACCTCACTTTTTGACATAATATTATTTGCAGATGATACTACTTTGTTGTATTCAGATCCAGATATCGCCTCAAAAATGAGTAAAATAAATGAAGAATTAAACAAGATAAATAATTGGTTTAGAGCAAACAAACTGTCTACAAATGCCAACAAAACAAATAACATGGTTTTAGGAACTACACATCAAACTAATAAGTACGCTGATTCAAATTCAGATCCACTAGAAGAAACTTCTGACAAACAAAACCGACCTCTAAACGAAGCTAAAAAACAAATTTTTTACTGGTGAAAACCTGAAATAGTTTTAATAACTTGACTTCTGGAAATCATGTGAAGTTCATTAACCCTTACCCTCCTACGTACTACAAAGTACTACAGTAAGAAATCAAGAATTAGCCTAAGTCCCAATACGTCACAGACGGCGAATATAAATGATCAGGAAATTGCTGCCCGGGCAGGCCGTGCTCGGTGGCTTGGTATAGCTGGACATTGGGTCGGGATAGCGGGGGTCATGGGTTCGAATCCCAGGGGGATCCGAGGGGAACCGGAAATTTTTTCATGACGTATTCGGACTTAGACTGTATTTAAGCGTGCGAGAGTAAGGGTTATGGTGTCATTTTAATCCTTAAAGCACATGGTCTTTGCAAATAATTAAAAAGTAAAAATGACAAGAGGTGGCATTTACAGCTGGTTTGGGATGGACAGTCAGAATTGTGAATACAAATGTGCATAATATAATTAGAAATATTTTTTTCCAAAACACCAAATACTTCAACAATTACATAAATTACTGTCTGGTCATTAACACAAAATAGTGGCAGCTAATCTGATCTGCGCCAGAATTGAATAAAAAACTAAGAGATTATGACTCTTAGAAAATTGAATGTGATAAAAAAGGTTGGTTTTGTTTAATCACCATTTATTGGTATGCTATAGCTATACTAACAGTAATATTCATAACATTGGACTTTGCTCCTTAAAAGACCTGTCAGCTGATTAACTAAGCATGGATGAAATAGGAGGTTATAGATGAGGAGACTTTGTAGGGAACAGGTTAAAATTAACTGGTGACAATTGGCAAACCACAAGTAGAAAACCATATGTCCAATGGAATGATGTCAAAGTATATATATGTGATGGTTCTCCCTGAAAAGGGTGACTTAGAGAAAGAACACTTTCAAAAAAAATGGTGAAATAGGCAACAAAAAATAATAAAATTAAGAAGAATTTCCAGCAGATTTTCTGTTGTAAAATTTGATCGCCTTGATTGATTTCAACAAGGTGTTATTTTAAAGCTTAGAAAATGCTGTAACAGATGACATGATAAAATCAAAATTGATATCATCTGCAAAGACCCCTCTTTCGGGGTGAACCACCACATATAATTAACAGGAGGGAGCTATTGGAGTTGGGGTTTTCTTATTCTGGCGTAATCAATTGTGACCATCCATCCCAAACCAGCAAAGTCCCCTCTTTCTGGGAAAGCCATCAAATACCGTAAGTCTACTTAAAGAATGGTCTTGGTCATGATTTAGTTTAAAGTCTGTATATAAATTTAACCTCAAGAAAAAGTAAAACAGAAAATTATTACCTGACCACTCAACTCTACTTAAAAGTTCTATGTGCGTGCCACAAAATAATTTTTTTTTTAACATTTAAGTTGTAAGTTTCCCAGTTTCTAATGAGTTTCAATCATTTCCAAGCCTAAAATTTCTAAATTATATATCAATTTGAAATAATATTGATATATTTTTTATCACAGCCTGATATCTTGCCATATTATTCAGTTAACTATACCCAAAGCACAGTTCATAACTCCATTATGTTATGTACACTTTCTAAGTCACTTGTGTAATTATGATGGTGCTGTGATGATATGATGGATATATTTCTTTAATGATATCTAATATTGAGTTTTGTAATAAATATTGTTTTTTAAGCTTATCGATGGCATCTAACATAAGAAACCAAAAGAAAACATAATGTATAAAAAGAAGGCACGATTTTATGAGAACATTATGTTTACTATATGATATAATAATTTGTTAAGTCACAAAGCAAGTGAGTTAAAACTTGCAATAATGATTATGCGATAGGACATTAGATTGTTGCATCGAGTAGAACCATTAAAAGTAGCCTGCCATATGATGTTACAGAATCCCAAGGTACATAAGGTAATCATTAAGTCAGTTGATGATTTCAAGATGTAGGGGAAACTGCCTAGATTTTATCACTGTTAATCACCTAAATAATATTATGTTACTCAAAATTTGTTTTTCATACTTTTCACTTTTCTGGCCATAAATATAAATTATGTTACTCAATATTTTTTATTCATATT
>JXSR01S025435.1:8437-26952 GCA_000969725.1 Ophiothrix spiculata
TGTCTGTACATTTCAAATAGCATTGATTATATTCACCACACAATTTAACTGGAATTCTCTCAACTGGTGTTTTAATTGGAAAACCATTATATATGTGCTCCACTAAATGTTTCGCTGTTGTCAACCGTTACAATTTGAAATAAAGGGACTAGCCTAGATTCCACCTAGAATTAAAAACTTATAGAAATACTCTAAATATAGCTGAAAAGTATTAAAAAAAATTAAAGTAGGTAAAGAATTGCAATTGTCCCCAATATTCCTCAAAATCATGGACAACTACTTGTAGGTTATATTACTATAAACATGTTCTATCGATTAAAATAACAAAATATGTGGGTAAAAAATTAGTGGGAAGAATCTAGGCCAGTCCCTTTAAGTTCAAGCAATAGTGACAGACCAAAAGCGTCTGAGTTCTTTGCAATTACTAAAAGTGACATACAATAAGGATGTTGCCCCCTTTGAAAGCCAAGCAGATCTGTATAATACGTGTCTGTATATGCATGGAATAGTGTGCGAGTGCGTTCTTGGTAGAGAAAACACTTGAAGAATATAAGTGCTCTATGCATCTTGATATCTCAATGAGTTAAGGATAATTTAAAATCAACAAAAATATTTTATCAAGTTTTCTGTTTGTATAATGATATTAGATATTATCTTTAAACTTTTCATGCATTCATCAATCATGATAAAATACATGTATTTGAACACAGCTTGTATACTTACACTTTTGGCTACCAATAAATTGAGCAATAAATGATCAAAACATTTATGTTCTGTGATTTATCATTTTTCCGGGTTTTTGAATAAATTGGATTTGTACATAAAATAAGTAAGATATTCCTAATGACGTTTTATATTCAGTCTAATCAAATCGACGTCACCTTTGCACACTTCCCAGTATTGTTCTAAGGATCTCCGGAAGAAATAACGTAATTGAATTTGAAGGAGAAAACAAAATCTTAGTTGAACAAGTTTGCCCTTTTCATTTGCTATATATCAATCTGTTTTTCAAGTGTTTTCTATTTGAAAAAGTCTAACAAAGCATGTCATACATGTATGATATTGAAATGGCATATAAAATAAGTTTGATATCTCTCTTTTGACCTTTTAATACCAACCTTTATTATATAGTTAGTTATCGGCTGATATTATATCAGGAAATCGGTAATACGCATTATTATTAATTGAAACGAGATGCTCTTAATTTTATAATTTGGATATTACTTACACTAAGCTGATATGTGCTGAAGTTATTACCATGATATAGAGATCTGTTACAATTTTTTTAGGTAACGCAAATGTCTATAATTGCAGCTACTTTAAATTTGATGGTAACCCAAGTATGGTAATTTAGACGCTTAATTAGGTCGAGTGGTTTCAAATCGTCAACAAGAGCAATAGATCAAGCCTCTTTGGAAGGTAACAAATCGCTCATTTGTCAGTATGAAGTATCAATAGTATCGGAGTCATAGGTGTGCCGATTTTTCATGCTGTTACAATTCAAGTTGAAGCTGCTGGATAAACACGCCATGCGACTACCCAAAGTACTACAAGTACAAAGTCAACGCATTTTTATTGAACAGTTAATATTTCCATGATTGTAGAAGCTCAATTCCAAGGAATATTTATTTCACCAAAGCTGATTTTCCAATCAGTAACTCAGTAATTTTAGATTAACATTACATTAACTGATCATTAGGTTCAGATATAATAATAGAAGAATATTGTATGTATTACTGATACACATATAGCTTGTCGTTAAAATGCAACTTCTATTTGCTTTTAAAAATTATTTTACATTACTATTTGCTAAATGACTTTCTTCACTTAAGCTCCGACTAATTATAAGGAAGATATCAATTCATATTTAATGACTTTAATCTAAAAACGAATATTAGATCAAGCAAATCATATTGCACCAAATTACCTGTAGGCGGAAGAAACCAGATCAGACTCAAATCAAATCAAATCAAATCAGTATGATAATAGTTAAACCTATTTCACAGCAATAAATCGTTCACTTACGTGCGCTTTCGTCATGCTCCCGATGCAAACTGACTGTCTGGTTAACGATCTTTGTCGTAACATGACCAGGATGACCTTCGGTCATGTGACAAAATTATTGTTAAAATCAGATTCATTCACTTCAAAATCACAACATTACAGACGTTAAATCATCGTAAAACTTAAATAATCGAGGAGATTACAAAAAGCCAGTAAATGTCTGAAAAACTGAAAGTAGAATTTCCCGAAAACGTTTAGTAGGTCCTAAGTAACATATCTAAAGTACAACACAAAACAAATTTACTAATACATATTAGGATCGGCATAAACCTTGTCTCTTTGCAACAGAGATCAAGTACTTTTGAGCTGTTTCAAAATATAAAAAAATAAAGTGTTGTTTTCTTCAAAGAAATTTTGATATCTATTTTAGCTATAAAAATCTATACCTTCACAATGACATGGAGTATTTCTATCGGTAATGAGTGTACTTTGCTAGATGGATTAAGAGTTGGTAAAGTTGTCGGCAAAAATGAATGTCATCGTCATCCTTGTCAAAGCTGTATTGAATAACCCAGGCAGAAGAAACATAATTTGATTTTGATGGAAGATCCAGCGAATGAAATCTGACAAATGAAATTAACGTTTCTCAATTGCAGAAGTCAGAAAGATTTTAAATGTCTTCATTTAAAGAGGATTATAGTAAACCCTTCGAAATCATACTTCTTTAAAATAAAATGTTCAACTAGTTAAATACTTCCCTTTTTCCTTTTGATGGAAGACATATTACACTTAAGTATAGCAGCTCATATTTGATAAGAATTTTTAAGCGATTAAAAGCAAATCCATTTATGTTTATTGGAAAGTTGACAGTAGATTTCATAAGTAGAGGATGTAGATATTTTTATAATATGTATCCATTCACAGATATTATAAGAAAGTTTTTACCTTTATATCTTTTTAATCAGATGTTAACTTGAATTGAACTTATACAGAGTATAGTCACAACAAGAATACAATGATCCGTTACAGTTTTGCGGGTAGTTGAAATGTCTCTAGTACCAGATATTTGATGTAGCCGTACATTTAGATCGAGTGGTTTCAAATCGTCAACAAGTGCAAATAGACAAGCCTCTAATCAAAATATTGGAATTGTTGTCATTACAGATCCATAAGTTTTGATGATACTCACTTGGAAATATTTCAGTTCCTCTCAGGAACCTTGGTCGCTCTACTCTGCACTGGTTGGCAACACTTCCGCTTTGATGAGGATGTGGGCACGTGTGGTCTAGCGGAAATCGGCAGGACTCATAAACGTGAGGTTGTAAGTTCCAGCCCCGTTGGTGCCAACGTGTTGTGAACCTGGGCAAATCACTTTATCACACTTGCCTCGTCGACCCAAGCGTTATATATGGGTAGTTACTAGGAGTACTGACATTGAGCGCTTGAATAGGCAGCTGGCTGTATTCTAGTGGTAACGGAATAAATGTTAAGCGCTTTGATCAATTATGGAAAAGCGCTATATAATTAGCGACATTTATGTGACGTCATCAGTTTGCCGTTCCAGGATGAGTGAATTATAGATGTTGTTAAGTTTGTATGCCCCTCGTCTTTATTCATGCTGTTGTTGCCTCTGCTCCTTATCCAAATTGCTTCTTTTAACCACCTTGTCGTTCTGTCCTGTTCTTGATCGATCACTTTTGCCTCCTCCCAGCCTATAACATGGTTAGTTTTGGCCACATGCTCCGCTACCGCTGATTTGTAAGTTTCGGAAGTGGATTGTTTTCTTTGTGCCCTGGTGAACGTTTTAGCACTAACTTTTTCCGCTTCCTTACGGTGTTATCCTAATATGGTTCTGAGAAGGCGGCCTGTTTCGCCAATGTACATTTTAGAACATCCTTTACAGGGAATCTCGTAAATGGTGTCAACAGTGGCGGCAGGATCTCTTCTGTCCTTTGGGTGCACCAGGTAATTGCGCAATGTCTGATGCGGCTTCATGGCTTTGGAGTATCCATAGTTTTTGAAAATCCTTGATATTCGTTCCGTGAGTCCTTGTACATATGGTATTACAACAAGTCCCTTGTTTTTATCTTTTGAACTGGGTTTGACAGGTTGTTTGTCAACATGTCTCTTGACTTTCTCTACGGCCCACTCAGGACAGCCACATGTTTTCAAAGCAACTTTGATGTTCTTTTCCTCCACTTCCTTGTCCGCATCCTCTGTGACTAAGGCATCTTTCCTGTCCATAAGGGTTCTTATAACACCCAGTTTTTGATGTAACCAAGGTTCCTGAGAGGAACTGAAATATTTCCAAGTGAGTATCATCAAAACTTATGGATCTGTAATGAGAACAATTCCAATATGTTGACTTTTGAACGATCCTGATGTAAAGCCTCTAATCAGCTACGTGCAAGTATGAGGTGTCATTAGCATATGACACTTATATAGGTGTTGACCATTCCACCAGAATACAAAAGTTATTGGATAAACAAAAAACACCGCACTGAATTTTGCAAGGATTTCGCCTTTGTTATGTCAAACCATTTGTCAATTTCTGGGCATAAGATATCATTGTACAATATTTTTACAAATTAACGCTCTCTCTGTTCTTAGGTAGGCTACTAATGTTTCAGCAGCTGGATACCGGGGATATTGGTTTATAAAGGCTCCTTTTCAGTATCCTGACTGCTTAAGAATTATTGATATAATGTTTCCTACGATAAGGTTAAGAGTCCACACCACTAATAGGTGCCCACTGATAGCAGACGACGCAATAACGACGCCATTACATGACCTGAAGTTGACCTTAAGTATCTCAAAAACAGTTAAAACGCGACTTGAGTGCCTTATTTGTGGTCTAGATTTCTACTTTAGATGTGTCTTTATAAATATTGATGAGAAACACTTTATTTTTCCCAAACATGTGTTGATGCTTGGTGATTTGCCCATGACTTTAGGATCGCAAAATAATCTAGAAGTACCGGCCGTCCGTAACATGGTAAATTGTTAAATCTTTGTGGAGCTTTGTGGTAGTCTAGCAAAAAAAATGAGCATCTTAATCCATAATGGAATGCATCTAAATTGATAGAAAATTTCATTTTATTTAGAATAATAAAGGTTTTAATGCATTGGTACTCCCTGAATAAGACATTTTGGGCCAAACATTATGGTATCTTTGCATATAAAAGAATAGGAATTCTAATTAGTGGTGTACACCCTTAAGATTCATCTGTGATGACGATTTGCGTATATCTGTCATGTATTTCTTACTTTCTGTAATGATTTAACCTCTTTTAAGATTTCAAAATTATATTATGTATTCTTTAATTTCAGTTTCAATAGCATTAAAGAAGACACAGTATTAATTTATATTCAATTGTCCTGTTTTAATAAAGAATATGAGATAAAGTGAAACATATTGCTTACATATAGCTTTAAGGAGTACGATTTCATACCCAAAATTTAAAATGTATTGGAATTCAGAATAGAGTTTTCCTTACAGGCATGGATCAAGTACCCACATACTGTACAGTATGTCGCTATAACTTGAAAGTGTTGGTTGTTTTGCAATCCATGTACACGAATAAGTATTAGAACTTATGGTGGTTGAAATGGTACACAATGTTTGGGATGCACGGGAACTTCATGTGTTTCACTTGTAGTCATTTCTGTTTTTAGGAGTGCATATCTCCTACTTATTTAAGGCCATTTTATTTGAAAGATTTTGTTCTTGTCACATTTAATGCTTAAAGGACAATGACATTTAGCTTCAACCATAGGTGTTCAAGTACTCCAAACTCCGGTCTTGTTTTATTCTTGGTTTAAAGGAGTTGGTCCGATTTTTCAAAATTAAGTTATTAATGTCATATGAAAGATGACGCCTCAAAATATTCAAGTTTCAAATTTCAGCTCAATCGATCAAACCGTTTCGATTTTATGGGCAATTTTTTTCCAAAGCTGCCTATACGTTACTGTGTAAAATTAATTATGGTTACCATATCTTTTTTCATACTTTTTAATTTATAACTCCTAAACGAAACGTAATTCGGACGTGAAATTTTATATGGGTTATGAGAAAAATTTGAGTAACGTTTTGGTACCAAAATCTCGAAAAGTTTGAAAAAAACAATCGGACTATAATAATGCTCCTTTAAAAGAATGCCCTCTAACTGGTTTCTCCAACATGAGTTGATTCATTTTCCTCTTTCTGGCATTCTTTGTTTTATACAAGTATTTTTATATTTTGTTCAGCTATCGTTTTCAGCTATTATTATCCAACACTGGTTGTATTCATGTCCACTAGCCTCATATCACACAATTCCATCCTAAATGTAAGGATAAATATGATTTGATATGCGGCATTCCTGTTGAAACGGAAATATTAGATTGAATAAATTAGGAGTCCAATGTCTGGAACAGAGGTGTTACTTTATAACAGGATTGAAGAGAATAAGTGCACTTCAGCAGATAGATCAAGTGAATCAGCTTTACAAGTAGGAAATGCCTGTAATGGAAATTGTCAGGGGTGCATAATTTCAAAAACACTGACACAAGAAACAGAATTTAGTGCGCTGGAAATAAAGAAGAATGAAAAGAAATTTACGCTTTTTACTTGCTATATAAAAAACCGATTTCTTTGGTGTTTTCAACTGATATTGATAATATTGAAGCCGTTAAACCAAGCAAAATCCGCCATAATTATTAAACTAGATAATAGTCTTTTATATTTATCTTGTCATTATGATTTTAAAAGTCGGGGATGCTGGCCAGTAGGTAGAAGGGATGATCATTATTTGGATTTTGATGTTGGCCTATTTCATTTAATTTATTTTGATCCGAAAAATAATTAACGGTTTTACAGAATTTCATTGGGTGTGAGGGCGTGGGGTGTGTGGAGCGTATATGTGCCCCGGTAATATCTAAAGGTGCCCTAAGGTCGGCACAGTATATTACGAGATACGGGCCATTGAAGCTGAGCATAGTCAACAATCACGTCCAACACATGTCCAAGGTCGAATTTCTAATTTCATCCTAAACATTACCTTTGAAGTGTATTTTATCACATAAATCAGGCTGTTGCGCTTTGTCAGCAGGAACACGTGTAAAAAGTTCACGTTTTTGTCCACTCGTTTATGTCCACATTCCTCTTATGTCACGCAATCTTTATTTTCCCGCAAGTTTTAATACGGTGCGTTGCGATTGCGTGCATGACGCAATGTCCTTGGATGCATTTTGTTTACTCGTGCACTTGCATAGTAACGACGTACGACATCTTCTAGCTAAAAATGGTCCAAAAAATACCGTTTTTTTTGTACTTTTTGAAGCAATCTCTTGACGGTGTTCGACCAAATACTAGTATAGTATAGAACCATCCCCGTGATTTCCTTAACCATTCCTGTGAATATTGCACCGTTTAGATCTAAATTCGCGGAGCTTGTTGTGAACAACAACCCACACACACACACACACACACACACACACACACACACACACACACACACACACCCCACACACACACACACACACCAACAAACCCAACCGCCCTACCACTGACACATGCAACGTTTCGCAAATTATAGTAAGATAAAATGTCATTTTACAAAAGATATTGAATGAAAAAATATTTCAATGTTAGTGTGACTATTAAAAAAAGACAACAGCATTCAGCTTTAACCATAGGCTGTTCAAGTTCATCTAAAGCTTTAATTTTGACACAATTGATGCTCAAATTAAATTTGCCGGTAATTTTGTTTGGATTTTTAATGTGTTTAAACAAAACCGTTTGCTGCGCAATAAAACTGTATATTTCGAAAGGAATTCAAAATATAGTGTATGAGTAAACCGGATTTATGACACGACCTCCCGTATCATATGAAGAATAAAAGTCCCACAGACCTTTAAAATGTCGCATTTTAAGGAAACATCTAATTCCCTTTTCAACTGGTGACACAAAAAAGTTATGCTCATCTCCACTAACATGGCATCGTACATTTCAACATCATGACACTAAAACATACAAGACTGAATACGATTTGACATTCGACAATGAAATCTTCGATTGAATAAATTGAACCAAATGTCTGAAACAGAGGTGTTACTTGCCTTGCAGGAGAGTTGATGGAATTTGTATTGGAACAGAGTTTACTTCAGTAGATCGATCAAGTGTATTAACCTTATAAGTAGGAAAAGGCTGTACAGATGTCACCTGAACCCTTGTCAGTTGTGCAAAGGAGAAAACATAATTTAATTTGATTGAAATACTACAGAATTAAATCCGACGAACAGCAATTGACGCTCCCAACTTTCTTCAATCAACAAGTTTGTTAAGTATTTTAAATTTAGATTGAATGCATTGAAGCCGCAAAACCAAACAAATCCCGCTATTTTTACTAAACTAAAAATATAAGATGTTCCATCTCAAATCAGCTGTAAATGCGGATTCTTAGTTCTAAGAAAAGTTAATTTTCATTCTCCGGATTACATACTTGAAATGGAATTTTTCAGGCGTCATGAAGCCACACAAAGGTTTTGAATCTACAAAAAAGAATTAAAACTTTTGTATTTATTTTACTTGTAGTGCAAAAGAAAGGTTAGCCGCATTTACGAACATGTTAAGTATACATAAGTAATTACTTTCCTCTATTTTGCCCTGTTTGTGTTAATCCTTTCCATATTAGCTAACAAATTTATCAATTAATATTTTGATTACAGATGTTTTAAGCGGCTTTAACAAAATTCCTTTATCATTATCTGAAAAACAAAAGCAAATACTTGATTTTGTAATAAGAGGATAATTCATCAAATAATAATATGATAGATATATATTTTGTAATGCCTTATATACTTATTAAATAATATTATTATTGAATAAAGGTTATTCTAATTAAATTATTGCTTTAACAATTTTGTGATACAAATGTTGAAAATTCAATTGTTACCAATTGAATTGACACTTGAGTAAAGTAACATTCATGGAATTTAGATTGAGTGGTTTAAAATCGTCAACAACAAGTGCAAATATATATGTGAATGTTGTCAATCATCCAGGTTGCTTCAAATAGCAAATTTTATATCAAATTTGGTCAACTGGAATTATGTTTTTGATAGCTACGGTATTGCTCCTCATCCAAGGAGCATTATCAGGCCAAATAAAAATAGATGAAGACTCTTTACTTAGGAAAAACAGCCAAATGTATATGTAAATATGAGTTTTTGGTGGATTGATGATCATATCTTTAAAATTTGAACTGAAGTTGCCGGATAAACACAACATACTAAAGCATCTAGCAACGCTATGTTTTCATATTCTAGTAAATGCAATTGAGGGTTGATTATTTTATCTGAGCTCATTTTCAAAATAATTAAAATAATTCAACAAATCGCTGCTATATTTTGTTTGACTCATACGGATACAAAATACCGTGTCCACTCATTCAATTTAACTATTTACCGTCTGACAAACCCTTTAAATTAATACATGTCTCACATCGAAAAATTTGATTAATTATCATATTCTATGACTGAAGCATTATTAAAGTAGTTTAACTATATCTTACACGATGGAATGAGATAACTCAACGGTAAAGGCGATTTACATTCAGAAATCCACTAGTTAAATTTGAAAAGTGGATACGGTAAATCCTTAAAAACACAAATTGCTTAAAACTACTCTAACTTCGAATTAAGTTTCACGAAGGTGCAAATGGAAGAAACCTTAAGATATTTGAATGTATGTGCAATCGGTCCAAATGCTTAATATACCGGTACATTGGAAATTGCAGCTATTCATCATAACGTTTGATTGGAATTCTCCTCAACTAGTGTCTTAATTTAAAGAACATTATATTCCACTAAATCTTTCGCTGTTGCCAACCGTTACAATTTGAATTAAGTTCAAGCAATAGTGACAGACCTAAAGCGTCTGTGAGATCTTTAAAAGTGACATACAATGAGGATGTTGCCCCCTTTGAAAGCCAAGCAGATCTGTATAATACGTGTCTGTAAATGCATAGAATAGTGTGCGAGTGTGCGCTTTATGGAGACGACGCTCTTAGATTATCAATCTTTGTATATATCTCGATATTTCATTTCGATGGATTAAGGGTGAAGAATTCATTTTAAAACCAGAACTAGTATTAACAAAAAATATCTGATACATTCATTCTAAACGAAAACTTAAACTATCTTTAAAATAATACATGTCTTACAGCAAAATTTTGATTAGTAGTAGTTTAAGCATATATTACACGTTGGAATGAGATACCTCGACGGTGATGGCGATTTACATTCAGAAATCCAGTAGTTAAATTTCACAAATGGACACGGTAAATCCTTAAAAACACAAATTGCTTTAAAACTACTCTAACTTCGAATTAAGTTTCATCAAGGTGGAAATAGAAAAAACCTAAAGATATTTTAATACATGTGAAATCGGTCCAAATGCTCAATGCACCTGTGCATTTGAAATTGCAGCTATCCATCATAACGTTTGATTGGAAACCTCCTCAACTAGTGTCTTAATTTGAAGAACAATATATTCCACTAAATCTTTCGCTGTTTCCAACTTTTACAATTTGAATTAAGTTTAAGCAATACTGACAGACCTAAAGCGTCTGTGAGATCTTTGCAATTACTAAAAGTGACATACAATGAGGATGTTGCCCCCTTTGAAAGCCAAGCAGATCTGTATAATACGTGTCTGTATATGCATGGAATAGTGTGCGAGTGTGTGTTTTATGGAGACAACGCTCTTAGAATATCAATCTTTGTGTATATATCTCGATATTTCATTTCGATGGATTAAGGGTGAAGAATTCATATTAAAACCAGAACTAGTATAAAAATATCTGATACATTCATTCTGAACAAAAACTAAAACTATTGAGGCACTGAAGATTGTTTTACCACACTTGATGATTTTCGTTTGTTTTTTATTTGTTTTATAGACATGCTGTGTTGTGCGCTTTAAGCTAAATTCTTTAGATTGTGTATGTTACTCAAAGACTTAACTTTAACTAGTGGATGACAATCGTATCAAAGTCTAAATAATGACTATTGACTAATCGATATAATTTGTACGGTATTTGACTTTTATAAAAGTATGATAGCATTTTGAAATATTGACAATTTATTTTTTTAATAGTAACGATAATAATTAATGGAAGTTAAAACAAAGTAAGCCAACTTGATGTGGTGAAAATACAAAGCAATATAAGCCTAATAATAAATGATATGTATGTAGGCCAAAAAATGATAAAACGGAAAAAATACAAACTTACCAAACAGCATTAAATACACACAGAGAAAAAAGGCAAGAGCTTTCAAATTGGATAAAAAAACATTTTTTCATCAGGCAAATACAAAACAAGAAAATATGTAAATTCTATATAGAAATGTAATTAATTTCAGCGAATCTTGTTCAAAACCGCATTAAAGGAACTAAAAAAAGGTAAAGTAGTAATGGTCATTCTGGAAGATAATGATGCATTAGCAATTATTTAAAACGTGCTGCCAGGATACACATTTCATTTATTTACATTCATTACTTTTTGCATGCTTTAACTTTCAAACCAAATGTTTAAATAATATGAAAGTACTCATTTCTAAAAACAATGGTAATATTTAAATAAACAACAATCTTGTTTTACTTTGTCTGAATTGTTTCAGAAAGCCTAACAACAATATGCTTATTTTATATTTTAATATGTATGTTTTCATCGCGGTTTTGGTATTTGTCCTAAATATTGTTGAAAATAGATACATAGGTTTTTTTTTAATTTTGTCAATACATTCACAATAATGTCTGATTAATGCATGTTGAAAAGGAACTTAAAGAATATTGAAGTATTTGATGATTTTTTAATTTGTTTTGTTTAAAGATAGGTTGTGTTTTAGGTTGGAATCTTTTACTTTATTTTTGAACAAAAAATAGAGAAATATCCGAATAATGTTTTCTTTACAAAATGTATTTAACGTTGTTATCAATCGAAATGTCAGCAATGTCGAAAATATTTGTGAAATAGCAGTAGATTAGAAGTAGTTATCCATGTGGCGGCTCCGCGATCCGTTGTACTATTATGTTTTAAATCAGTTATATAATTCAGTACATTATTTATATAATAGTATGGTTACAATTGGGAACATTAGTTTGTAAGGAAGCTGAAGCAATGCAAAACGTGCTGTCATGAAGCAAATTGTACCAATTTGCTCTCAGCGGGCTAGCTGTTTTGTGTTTAAAGTAACTGTCGACCATATAAAAGTATTCAATTCTTGACGCAGATGTATAAACTGGATATGAATTATGCCAAAACCGATTTTTCTATCACAACTGCTTCAGAAAACATAATTAAAATTTGTTAAATGAGAAATTTTAATATTAGAATTTAGATGTGTTGTAGTGAATTTCAGATATCCAACTCAACAAATTTTACAAATAGGTTAAATATGAGATGTTTTGCATTTTAATTTGAAAAACAGTTGTAAGATTAACTGTGGTTTACGCACAAAAACATGTAAGAAATTAGTCAAAAGTTAAAGTAGTTAACTCACCCCGGTATCAGCTACTATTTGAACAAGTTCATAATCCGGAAGTATACTTTGATTGGCGTTAATGTGATCAAGAGCCATTTGTACTGCCACTTGTATTGTATTTCCTCCCGGCCAAGGTCCGGTCATAGGATGCAGTCCTAAAAGATGCAGTTTCTTTTTAGGATGAGTTTTGATAGGTAAATTCACAGAATTATCCTCTAAAGATGGACATAGAAATGCTATAAAAATCCAGAGAAATATTGATATTAAATCGTTCGACTTCATGGTGAAGCAAAGTCCAATCCTATTTGAATGTTCGGGATCATTAAACGTCCTTCGTGGCTAGACTTAAGACAGGAAAGACATGATTTCAAATTGACAGCGTGATAACACCAGCGGAGGAGCAGACACTGCATCGGTGATGATGAAACCACTTTGAGTTACAAACTCTAAGGAACTAAATGCAGCACGTGTAAGTGAGATTCGGAAGTTAATGCAATGTGCGCGCGCATGAACTGATTCAAGGTGGCATACCGACCGCAGACTGATTGAAATGGTCGTTAGATTCATTTATTGCATGTCATTTTGTTCACACTAATATGATGTGATGTTAGAAAGTTAACGCTTTAGAATGATTTATGGGCATGCAATTGTGCTAACGTGTAGCACATTCTCAGACAAATGAAACGATTTGTTACATAAAGCATACTAGTAATATATCGGCATGGGACATATATACATGACCAGTAAATGCTTTATTAACAAATTTAGAACAAGTACACTCTTAGAAGGCCGGTATCAAATATACGAGTAGTTTTCGGGATCATTTTATTTTGATCCTTTAAGGATCACTTTTGATATATACAAAAGGATCAAATTTACCAGGATCATTTTTGATCCTTTTTTAGGATCATTATATTTTGATCCTTTTTGATTACAATATCAAATTTTTGATCCGTATTTCTGGATTATAATTTGATACGGAAAGGATGAGCTCATATTTGATACCGTGTTTGGATCTAAGGTGATTTTTGTCTCATATTTCATCCTGGCTTGGTATACTCCGTGTACGCTACATAGTGGTGTTGTCAATAATGATATAAATACGATAATTACACCCCGCTTGATAACTGCCTCGCAGTGGCCAAGTGGTTAGAGCGATGGTCTCGTAGTTATGGTCACTGATATGTGCCGGCGGCGTGGGTTCAAGCCCTGCTAGGGTCACTCCAGTGATATATTTTTAGGCAGATCTTTTTATAAGAAATATTTGATCCTTTTTTGGGATCAAGCATTTTGATCCTTATTTTGGGATCACTTTGATCCTTAAAGAATAAGCTCATATTTGATACCAAAAAAGGATCAAAATTGATCCTTTTTGTCTCATATTTGATCCTTGCTTTCTAAGAGTGTATATTACATGTTAAATTTCCAGACACTTACCAAATGAGCGGAAAGTCGTAAATGTTTCAAAATTTCATTAGTTTTCAGAAATGGTTTTTGATCTGTACTCTGAAAACTTTAACTAGTCAAGCTGCTGCTTGACTAACTTTAAACTAGTCAGGCAGGTTAGTCCAGCACTCCAGCTTGCCTGATTAGTTTGACGTTGGTCAAGCCAGGCTTGACTAGCTTTAAACTAGTCAAGCCTGCTTGACTAGCTTGTAAACTAGTCAAGCCCACTTGACTAACGTGCAAAACCTTGCTTGACGAGTTTGCCAGACTGAGAGCTTGACTAGCTTGACAGTACAAAAGAGCTTGACCAACTTCAAGTTGGTCAAGCTGGCTTGACTAGCTTAAGTTAGTCAGGCTGAGCACGGTCAGGTGGAGTCATTGACGGCAACATGGTGGACAGCACAGACATGTAAAACATCGTGCCGTTGTTTGACCTCATAAATATCACCATTATGTACTGATGTATCGTGAATCATAACATTTGATTATATGCAGCTCACGGACTATTTTGGTCATATGTCACTCTTAAACCTCTCTCAACATTATTGACGAATTAGCTATATATACATCGTGGATTAAAAGCTTGTTATCGTACATGCATGTGCACTGGCGTGCTCGACTAGCTTGCCTGACTAACGTTGCCTAGTCCCGCTTGACTAACTAGCCTAAACTAGTCCAGCTTGCTGGACTAACGTCAAGCTGGTCAACAGACTAACTTAAAACTAGACAAGCCAGTAAAATGAGACTAGTCCAGCATGCTGGACTAGCTAAGTTAATCATCCTTGTTAGTCCAGCAATACAGACTAACTTAGAGCTAGTCTAAATGTGTACCGTCTGGACTAGCTTAAAGTTAGTCACACTGACCAGTTTAGGTTTTCAGTGTATCTCAGCAATGGATAATTAAATTTAGATAAAAGAAAAGCGGATTTGCATACTGGACATGATGGTCAGGTCATTATTGGACAAAAAAATTCATATTTTGGGACACAAATTTTACTGGAAAGCTAACTAAATTTTGGATTGTAAAAGTTTTTAATAATTTTACTTTTTAGAATCTAGAAACAATATCCAAGAACGCATTTCTCAAATTTTTGATTTTATCTTATTTTTTGAAATATTGCCAAAAATTGGTAAAAAATGTCATAATTTGCCAACAATGGTGTCAGGAGTGGGATTTTTTGGACCAATTTTTGACAATATTTCAAAAAAATAAGAAAAGAAAAAAATGCGGTCCTAGATATTGCTTTCTAGGTTCTAAAAAGTAAAACAGTGCAAAATTTTACCAAAGCAAAGTTTAGTTAGCTTTCCCGTAAAATTTGGACCAAAACATGATTTTTTGACCTTTTTTGGAACTTTAAAGCCAAAATTTAACCTTTTGGTCCAAAAATGACCTGACCATCATGTTCAGCATGCAAATCCTCTTCTTGAAATGTATTATACAAATACAACATGGTTTGAGGGGAATTATGGCAAAATACTGTCCCCGAGGAAGTCTCGATCATTCATAACCGCTATTTGTCCAATAAAAAGACTGCATTAACTTATAAATATTCAAGAGGTGAAGTGAACTTTTATTTGGATTTAATTATCCGTTGATGAGTTACAGTGCAAAAACTGCTTCTGAAAACGAAGGGTTGACAGGGCCCTTAACCATGTTAGAATTGTTGATTCCTTCATTTATTAGCAAAACAAACGACGAAAATTGGACATTTAGAACCATATAGCGATTTTTTGAAAAAGTGGCCATTTTTGCCCAAAGTCGATTTTTTCGGTACGGGAATACTTTGTGACGTCATAATTACGTAACGCCTCGACTATTTTTCATGATCTTGGTATCAATGGAAAGAGGAGACCCTACCCTACACTACAGTATGAAACAATATAACTTTGGGCGGTCCCAAGTTCAAAATCACAGGGGGTGGTGACCCCGCCCCCCAACCCCAACCCCCCCCCCCCGTGTTACAGAAAAGGCTTAGGAAGACGAGAGTTAATGGTATCCATTATTTAATTTTATCAAGTTGTTAGTTTGCATATGATCATAGATTTATCATTTCTTTTACCTGAATAGCAGCTCTAAAGGAGACATCATGCCAATTTTAAACTTGTCGTTTCATTTTAATACGTTATGACTGCTTCATGGCTAACAAAGTATGAATATTGATATTCTGTAACAACATACACTGGCAGTCAAAAGTGTTTGCGCACAAAACCTATAACCAGCCATATCTCGAGAACCACTCAATAATAATGTTGCAGGCATAGCGTGACCAAGAAAAAGGTGAATTAAGGGTGTTTTTGAGGACTGAAGGGTGAATCAGGTATCACCATTTAGGGTATCAAAAACAACAATTGTTTAGCAATTTTCAAAAAATATGGTACTTTTTCAAACCCTAGTGTGAAAACAATATCAATAAAATCCTGATTTAGGGTGTGAATAGGGGGAAAAGGATGTATTTTGGCTACAGAACCCTCCATCCTTTAGGGGTGTTTTGAAAACCTGTGGTCACGCTATGCCTGCAATATTATACTTGAGTGCCCCCCCCCCCCGGGCAAACTCTTTAGTTTGAATTTTGAGTTTTAGACCTGGGCTTAGTTGATTACTATCTAGCAAGCTTTTATGAATATGGGCCCTAGTGTACTTACATTTGTTGGAGTATAAATTATGAACTCACTGTTAATTATGTGCCGAAGAATATTGTTTGATTTCATGAAATAAAATTGTACAATATTCTTTTATATATATAAGTCTTGTATGGTACCTCTAATTCGGGAAGAATATTTTTGGAGTTTAAGGACAATCAAATAAATTAGTGTCACAATGATTATCTTAGACATAATAAGTCTCCGTTAATGTATTTAACTGCAAGTGTTTGCTTCCACTTTGAATTCAACTGGATTCTGAAAAGGTTATCTTCTCAAAAATTGTTGTAATCACGTTTTCAGATTTTATTAAATCTGTTAACTGCGGTCCAAGGGCATTTTTGGGGAAGTTATGCATTTTTTTCTCGTAATTTCATGCTTAACAAAATGGCATGGCTCTTTGTAATGTTTTTGAAAAGGTTAAAGGAATATAAACATATAAATTGGTACGTATTGTATTTTAGATTTTAGATATACGATCTTCATTGAAGTAATTTGAGTAGTATTTTATTGTTTATGAAAATCTTCTAGATTGTTCTGTAATTTTTAAAATCAACAGACAAATGTTGAATTTCCTCAATTATTCTCGATTGATCTGCTACAATTAAATGTCCTTTGCTCATTGCTGTTTGAAGCGGACATTTATTCATTTAGCAACTTTCATATTTTTACCTCACGGAAAGTTGGGAAAACCAGTATAAATAACTAAAATGTGTTGCATAAGAAATTTTGAACCCATTGTAAAAATTTATTTCAGTTTCGTTTAGTAGATATTTTTTGTAAAATTATTAATATTCGTATAAAAATGAAGGCGTTAAACATATTTCAAATTATTGATTTTATTGCTAAATTTGTGAAGATTAGTAAAATGTTCTTGATGTCAGATGCTTCGTTTGCATATCTTATTTCGTAACAACATAGCCCTTCTTTATTTCAAAATGAGATTTTTATGAATAGCGCCATCTATTTTGACACTTAGAAATAAATTGTCCCCATTTGTATTGACTTCAAAAAACAGTGTGCTCCGCTTGCTAGGCGAATGCCTAAATATGAAAATAAATTTGGCATATCAATCAATCAATCAATCAATCAATCAATCAATCAATTATACCATACACCATGAAGGAGTCTATTCGTACAGGGACCAAATGCTTATATTTTGCTTGATCTTTACATCCGATGTTCTTTGTTTATTTGTCTGTTTTGTGTTTGTTTGCTTGATTGTATTACGGGAGGGGGGTCCATATGGTTCCATGATTTTGATCGCTTTAAAGGAGCATGGTCCGATTGCCTCAATTTGTTTTTCAAACTTTTTGAGATATTAATGGTTGGATTAATATTATAATAATTAATATGGTTGGATTAGAAATATAATAGTTTACAATAATGAATGAAAATAATTTTGTAGATTTCTTTCTTATTCTCTATATTGAGAAACAATGATCCTGGGCTGACTTTAAACGCCTACTATCTCCAATATAAACACATGCGTTTAGCAGGGTAACCAGTACCCTTGATTGTGCTTACAGATTTTCAAGTCTGGGGCACTATGTTTGCATTATCACCCATTTTTGTATTTTTGTGATCAAAACAATTATATTTCTGTGGGATAATGATATTTTCTAGTTCTTGGAATGTATTTATCTCACTCAAAATGTGTCCTGTTCAAAGTCATCCCATGCCGGGCTGACTTTGAACAGCACTTAGAAATTTAAAAATATGTATTTCACATAACAGCTAGTTCTATAAATATTATGAGAAAGACCATGCCCAGGAGGTATTTTGAAAGCAAAATATCAGCAACGTTTCTATGTTGAAAACAACAAATTTGGCAAAAGCCGAAAAAAGCGTTCAAAGTCACCCTCCCCTTTATGCACTTAAGTGTTAATAATTACTAT
>JXSR01S025435.1:59722-75468 GCA_000969725.1 Ophiothrix spiculata
AACCATATTTCAGACATAGGTAAAAGTATACTTTTTCTGCTTCCTTGTGATGAGAGGAACATGTTGGTGTGGTTTTGAACAAAATTTGACCAATTTTTGACCCGTTTCTCGTTAGATTTCAGTCAGCCGAAGGCTATGAAATAATGACAACAACGACAACGGGATAGTTCATTTTTTTAAAGAGTTGTTTAATAAAATATACTTTTTCTGTCGAACACACTGTAAGACTGCAACATACCGTATATATTATTCTATATGTATTTAGTAATTGCATTGTTTGTTTGGCACATTGCCATTGAAATTGAGGTAGTTATGTTATAAATATCTAAAATATATAGTACATTCAGCAAAAAGTTTGTTTTTCAAAAGTCCAATGATTCGACCATGAAAAATGAAAAATCAGTGTAGTGGGGTGGGGATTTGAAATTGCCTTTAGTGGTATGAGAAAACCTGCAAGAAAAATATTATTTGTTTTTTGAAATTACTGTCAGTTTCACATCAGCTAAAAATATGTTTTTTTCCCTGTTTCTTTTTTCCGCACAATAGGCTTGAATTTACGAGTTAGAATAATCGAATGATATAATTAGCAACTTGGCGTTTTACCGATTACCGATTCGGAACAAATATGGCAATAATCGGAGCCGATTGATGCTTGATCAACCTATACATTATCATGTGTTGTGCAAACATAAGAACGATAGGTGTTATTACATTTAAGGTGTCTGGTTCACGCGTTGCTCACGCGTATACCCTAGTTTCTGAGTTGGTGAGTGCCGCAATACGCATGCGCATACACGCTGAGTAAAGTTTTGAAGCCACAAATTGCCACATTTTTATATTTTTCTGGACTTCGAAAGGACATAGTTCTGGGCTCATTTTGAGAGAAATTTGATACAAAATGTTAGTGGGAAGTTCACGTTTTTCTTTTTAATTAAACATGTCAAATTTATCGCATATCTCATAGCCCATAGACACCAATGTTAATTTTCCCCCAAAATACAATTTTTGAATTGACTCACACACAAAAAATAATATTTATTTAATTAATATTAAAATCGGGTTTACATCGTTAAAATATTATTCATGCCAAATCTTATCTAGTAAATTCAGTCAGATCTATCATGGACCAGACACCTTAAATTAATAGTGCAGCGAAACAGCAATGTTAATCCGTTATCATTTTTTAGAATCGTGTTGTTATCTACCCTTGTAAATTTGTAGGTTGTGATACTTTAAAATCTCAAAATAGTGCACCTCATGTTTTGCTCCTAAACATGTTCCTTACCACAATACCAAGAGGTCTACATCACTTACCAGATGCTAAAATGAAAGTTACATTCGTTATATATCAGACACAGGCAATCAATTTCATATCTTATAAACCATATAAAAAATAGGGGACAAAATGGCAACTGGGAAAAGGTGCTATTGAGATTTTAAAGTATTTCATCATCTTACTGTCAATACCTGAACACAGAGTTCAGACAGTTGGGGCTTTACTTGCATTCAGATGACTTTGTACAAATGCAACAATAGCATCAATGTGTGTCTGTTTCAGTGTAAGCTTCTTATAATTAATAGATTGACACTCTTCTGGTTCCATAAGGCATGTCTTACAACATTCTTCTAGAAATGTATCATTTTTATGCCAATTTCCGCTGTATGTAATCTCCAACGTCGTTAACTTCTTTATATGATGGAGATTTTCAAACACGCTCCTCACACCACGAGGCCCATAACACTGTGATATGCCAGCAGTCATGACATTTTGTGCCCACTGTGGTAAAGGTTTACCATCGGTTTCTTCTTGAGGTAGGACCATATTTCGACCGCTTATAAACAGACTAGAGAGATTCTTTAATTGCCTGTATGGAAGAAGAGCCAGTCCCTTATCGGTTAGATCAGTATCGCTGAGATTAAGCTCTTGAAGGTTGTCGGTCATTTCAATAGCAGTTGAAAGCTCTGTCATGGTTCTTCCTATGTGATTTCCTTCCAGACTTAGAATCTTCATACATTTCAATTGTCCGAGTGATTCACTCAAAGCCACAATTCCTTCCTGATTCAAACAGGCTCTTCTCAAGAAAAGTTTCTCTAAAACTGGCAGCTGACGAATATTTGTACAAATGTCTACAGATGCATCACATATATTATTGTTGGACAGATTAAGCTCGCGAAGCTTTCGAAGATAATGAAAAGCTTTTGCCAAATGTCGAAATCCATCCTCTGTTATTTCTGATTTTCGCAGATTTAAGATTGTCAGATGGAGCAAAAACCTGAAAGCATTCACTAACAGCCTCACGCTACCTAGAGATACTTCGGACGTCATTGAATTCAGTCGCAAGTGTTTGAGGGGCAATGATGCACGTCTTCCAAGCTTTCTAGCAGCTTTTTTACTCTCGTCATGCAGCACGTGAAAAAGGCTCTTGCCATCTTTGACAGCAAGATCTTCTAAATGTAACGTATTCAGGCGGGGAAGCAATGGACGTAAATAAAACGGCGATATATTGTAGTTTGTTATTGATATATTCTTTAGTTTGTTTGATCTAATGCAAACCAAAATGTTATCAGCTGCATTGGGTAATAGCTGGATTATTCGTTGACGTGATCCATATTTCTTAATTAACAACTGCTGCCTTATATTAGGTTCTGAACTTAGCTGTTCATCGTCACCTACACCAAGGAGTGACAAATGTGTTAGATTTTGCATATGGCAAATTCTTCCTCTTAATTCATCCATTTGAAATCCATAGCACTGCAATGTTAACCCTTGTCTTACCAAGGGGGGGGTGGTTACCACCCCCCCTAACGGATTATTCCCTGTGGCATAAAAACGCAAACGGATATGACCTAGGGGTTTTGGGTAGTTGTAAGTTCATCCTTTGCGGTCATTTGAGCGAAAAAAATTCGTAGGTACCACCTTCAGGGGGGTCAGGGTACCTCGTCAAAGTCGGAAGGTAGGGGGGGGTGGTTGCCACCTGAGAAAATTTTAAGTCGCCATTTTGAAAAATATCTGCATGGTATTCACATAAAACTTACAGAACATATTAGAAACATCATTTCCCTTCTTTATAAGCAACAAACCCGGCAAAATTCCGATATTTAGAACTTTTATAGCAAAATTTCGATTTTCTGGCCATTTTTGCCCAAAATCGTGATTTTCCGACTCGGAAGTACTTATGACGTCATAATTACGTAACGCCTTGGCCGATTTCCATGATTTTGGTATCAATGGATAGAGGAGACCCTACCCTATACTATG
Organism: Ophiothrix spiculata; assembly: GCA_000969725.1. NCBI lineage: Eukaryota > Metazoa > Echinodermata > Ophiuroidea > Amphilepidida > Ophiotrichidae > Ophiothrix > Ophiothrix spiculata. Next base: position 62,982 of record JXSR01S025435.1, read on the forward strand.
GTATAAAGCACAGCAACTTTTAGCACTCCAATTTAAATTTCATAGGGGGGGGGGGGGGGTAACCACCCCCCCCTTGATAACAAACGTTACAAAAAATACGTTGGTAAGACAAGGGTTAAATGAGTGATGTTAGTAGAAAACGCGAAATCAACAGATATATATGAGTAGGGTGCCCGTACAGCAAAATGTCTAACGGTACCTGATATACTAGAAAAAAAGCCCAATGAACTGGCTTCTTTTGGTAACTCAAGGTCGAGAGACAACACGCATGACAAGGTGTTTAACAAATCATAAAACATAACTGCTACACTTCTTACAATTATTTTGATAGTTATCTTCACAGTCTTTATCTTTCGAAGGAAACTTTGATCTCCTGCTTTAGACTGACATTGCCAAAAATACGCAAATGCAGGAAAATACTGTCGATGATCACCAACTTTAATCCAAAGTGGTGATCTTTGAAAAAGTGGTTCCAGATGAGTGCACAAGTGCTCTGATTTTGACTCAGCCAAAAGGAGGAAACAATTAATCCATGGATCTGTACTGGTAATTGTACAATCTAAGCATGGCTCTGAGTTGGACTTTGGAAACGATTTCATAACAGTGTCGACATAGTGAGGCAATAGTATTTCAGCTGATCCTTTGCTTAAACCGCAACATAATTGAAGAACAGTATGCATATCATGTATATTCGCTGCTTCAATTTTACTTACAATACTCGTAAAACGTTGATGGTCAGAAACAGCTAACCTAGTCATATATTTTGCTGCACAGAAGTCTTGAAATCCACTGTGTAAGAACTTTATAGTACTCTGAAATCTGAGAGTAAAGGTTTTGGGTATATTCCGCTCCTTCACTAAAATACCGAGATCTAATCCTTCCTGCAGTAATTCTTTATGAAAATCGCCAGATTTGAAAACTACTTTTAGTTCTTTGGGATTTTCTATTAAACCATCAATGACAACCTTTCCGATTCCTTCTAAAATTCTATTCAACTCGGTCTCTTCTTCATCAGAATCAGAGTCTGAATCTCCCCATAAGTATTTGTCAGGGTTCCGGTCTTCTAGGATACGCTGCCTCAGGAATTGCATAATCCCTTGAAAAAGTTCTGTGATTGTCTCTGGAAGAGATTTGTCCTTAAATCTTAACCACACACACATCATAGTCAACAACATCGGACTTTTAGCCATACTTTTTGTTTTGTCATTGTCCAGTAGATCTTTCAAAAAGGGTAAAACTTTTGCCTCAATGTATTCGATATCAAAATGCAAATCTATCAACCTTAATTGTGTTAGCATTGGATGAAGGGGGTCACTCATTTTATTTGAAAGGCATTCTTTAACGCGTCTATCCACTGTCCTGAAATGGTTCCGTTCACTCAAGTAGAGTAAGACTCCCTGTACATCAAAAAAATTGGCAACAAATTGTTCTATGTCCCAGACGGAAAATTGCATGAGTTCAATTTGTGTACATGGACCAAACTTGCGAATATAACTAACGGCAGTGTGCTTTCTCGTTGTTACCAAAACACGACTTTCGTAAAGCCATTTTATACTTAGTATATTCTTGAAATCATTGTTATTGTTGCTTCTTGTGTCACTTAACCAAGGAGCTCCATTGAAGTCATCTAAAAGAAAAATCACGGACTTCGAATGGGATTCTATATACCGTTGTATTTTCTTTTTTGATGTTCGTGGTAACAGTTGATCCTGTATAACATCTGATAATGTCATTTCTGATGTCACCAAACGCAAATCAAGCAAAAAGAGCATAGAATCGTTATTTTCTTGCGCACTAGCCCAATCATACGCAAGTTTTGATAATGCTATTGTCTTCCCCACACCTGGGTCACCTTTTATAAGAATACGATTCAAAGGCCGACCATCGTCATCGTTGAGGGTTAATAGCTCAGTGTAAGAGTCTAAATTTTTCTTGGTAACACCACTCGACATCGGGTCTTCCCGGAGTAACTTGACGTTGACAAATAACTTTGTAATATCACCGCAACTCTCTGGCATTCCTGGAAGAAGAGGGACATATCTGTAGGTATGCTTGTAGTATGCCTTAAGCTGCTTTCTACAGTCATCAACATCAAATGGTAGTTCATCTATTTTAAAAAAGAGAAAACACAGTACCTTTATCGTTTTTAATTTAAAAATTTACCTTATGAGATACATTTAAGTTCCAGTTGAACATATATTACCAATTAAGTAGCCAACTTTGGGCCCGTAAAAATCGGAATAATCAATGGAGTAATGGCTAGGTATTTCGATATGCATGTTTAAGTCAAAATTGGAATACTATAGAATTTCCTAAATTTGAAAAGGACAGTCTGGCACTTTACAAAGTTCCTGAATGCTATAGAGTGTCTTATAAACTTGTTTTGAAACTGAAAAACCTTTAGCTAGAAAAAGAAAGAAGGGAGAAAAAAGGGGTGGGGAAGAAGAAGGAGAATAACAATATCATACCATCTTCTTGGGTAGTTCTTGCAAGTTTCAACGCTTCCACCTCATTGGAAATATCTTTTATTCTGCTACGATCAATATTTGTTGCAGTTGTGTTCTCGGCAACTTCTTCTTTAATAATTTGTGTTGATTCAGATAACTCATCGACAAGCTCTTCCACAGACTTCAGTCTATCACATGTACCCCCAGTAATCTCAGATAGCTGGTTCAACGTATCTTCAACATCTTTAACTGTTTTGTTTGAGAGACAATTTTAATAAAATAGAGAATAATTGCAGTAAATGTTTAAATTGAAAACACACATATGTAGTAGCCGTGATTCCAGTGTCAGGGAAAATGCATGAAACCAGATAAGGTCCATGAAAAAGTGTGATTAAAATATTTATAAAATCTTATCATGAAATACTGATTTTCAAGAAAAAGGGAACTTATATCTTAAATTACGTACCATATAAAACATAGTAAGAATTATTACTATGAATTAAGACTTGATGACTTATATTTTCATGGGATCAAAAAAAAAAAAACAGAATACAAAAATTAAAGTAGGACGAGTAAAAATTGATTGAAATACAAATTTTCCACTTGCTTTAGGAAATTTGACAGTCAAGTGAAGATTACGCTACCCACCCTTTTATAATGGCATAAATAAATATGCTTACCCTTTTCAACTTTGGATTTCAGCGCTAACATATCTTCTTGTGTCTTTATGGTTGTATGAAATAGTTCAGCAGTTCTTTGACCAATTTCTTCCTCGACACCTTTTACTGCTTCCTCTGTAGTGCTTACTCTGTGGTCAACACTTGCAATATCTTTAGAGATATTGATAACAGCTTCATTGACAGAAACAACATCTTTGGACAGGGCCTTTACATCATCTTGTAATGTGTCAATTTTGTCAAGTTCATCTTTGATATCCATCAACATTTCTTCATACATTTGATTTGATACTGGTTCATTTTGTATCTGCAAATTGATCAGAGAAGTTAGGTATACAGATTATCCAAAAATCGGAACATGGTAAGCAATAATTAATATCGTACATATATTCAGGCCACTGACACTTTCTTATTATGGACATTTCCTTCCCAAACTTAAAGGTGTTTTTTTTTTCTTCTAAGAAATGCAGTTTCTAACGACTGTAGGATAACATTTTTTTCATAAAAAGTAAAAATTAATAAAAAAAAGTGTTTGCATCCGTTTTGCACGCGCAAATTTTACTGCACACTGAACGCATGCTTTACTAACGCGTTTGGGAAATCACACGCCGCATCGATGCGTGATATATACTCGGGATAAAATGCAGACGCAGATAAGACATCAAAGCAATCATTTTTTGTTTTGAAAAGTGTAAATTACATTTCCTGCATACTGCATCATCATACTTACACGTGATAGTGCAAAATGAGTTTATTTTCATGCAAACCAGTATAGCAACAAGCATCAACTCAAAAAGGAAAAAAATCCAACCGTCTCCCCGAGCGTTATTGGGAAGCTGTTATGGGAAACATTACAATCTAAGTGCAGATAGGGTGCGCGCTTGGCCAGCGACTCCTAGGTAACGCGAAATGATTGTGACGGTTTCCTGACGGCAGCGTAATAATAGGCATCAGCGCTTTGAAACAGTTGTATAAGGCGCTCTATAAATCGTGTGTATTATTATTATTATTTAATCGGGGATACTTAATTCTAAAATATACTGCTGAGTATAATTATGCCCTTTTCTGTAACACGTCTTCCTGAGGGGGGGGGGGGGGTTGATTTTGAATTTGGGACCCCCAAAGTGATATTGTTTGATACTATAGTAAAGATATTGGTCTTCTCTTTCCATTGATACCAAGATCATGAAAATCGGTCGAGGCGTTACGTAATTATGACGTCACAAAGTATTTCCGTACCGAAAAAAGTCGACTTTAGGCAAAAATGGCAACTTTTTCAAAAAAATCGTTAAAAGTTCTAAATGTCAGATTTTCGTGGGTTTTTTTGCTAATAAATGAAGGAATTAACAATTCTAATATATTCTGTAAGTTTCACGTGAATAGCATGCAGATAGTTTTCAAAATGGCGATTTAAAATTTTCCGAGGTGGCAACCACCCCTCTCCTACCCGCCGACTTTGACAGCCTACCATAACCCCACCTTAGGTGGTACCCACGATTTTTTTTCCGTCGAAATGACCGCAAAGGATGTAAAAACAATTAACCAAATGCTCGGGGTTGCTTTGTTTTGCGTTTTGGTGCAATCGGCGATCATCCGTTAGCCTCCCCCTCCCTAGGAAGACGAGGGATATAGTAAACGCATTTGCACGGTATGTTGCCCATTGATCAAAACTTTGTTTCTTACCTCTTTGATTTGTCGGCGTACATCTTGATCTGTGTTGAAGAGAACAGGGAACTTATTTTGCAAAGCAGAGACAAAGTCCTCCATTGCTTGAAAATACTCAAGGCATTTGTTTGGCTCAATGTTCATATTCTTATTAACTGCAATGTGTGCAAGATCATTTCTGATGTCTGCAACCTTGAATAAAACGAAAAGTAAGACATGGGTAATAAGGGGGTGTCAAGTCATGTAAAGGCTATTTAGTAAACCTGCCATTTACGCATATGTTAGTACAGACCATTTTGGACTAAGCCACACCTTAAATTCAGCCAAAATATTTCAACCTTTTCTAAAATTTTATATTTTTTATAATTTTTGTATGCATCTCATGATAAGTGATTTGTTAACATGAATCAAAATATGTAACTTAGGGTTTTAAACATACCTTGAAATGATAGGAGTTCAAAGTCAACCTTATCTTAGAGGTCACATTAAAATAATAAATAAAATAATTACGACCTAAGTTTTCTCGAGTATTTAGAAGGACGGAAAATTAAAGAACAAAAGAAGCGACATGAACTACAATCTGACTGTGATTAATAATTTGCCGAGTGACCAGTAGGTCTATAGGTAAGCTTAATAGTCATTCGAATTCATTCTTACCTACTAAAGGAGCGGTTTCTTATTAATTATAAATACACTTAATTTGGAGAAGCTTGAGATTTTAAAACATCTCCATCTTGTTTCCAATTATACATACCTTTTCAATAAGTGAATACAAGTTTTGATCGCCTTTGTGAAACTCTGAAAATCTCATCATCATCATAAACACACTTGCTGAATCGAAGTCTGCAATTGATGCATATGAGTGCGTTGTAATACCTTGTTGAGCTGAGGCTGCTGTAGATGATGCTGTACCCGTTGCTGTGTGTAGATGAGTCTGTTGTATCTTTTGAAATCTTATAACAAATGCTTTTGCGACTTCAATATGACTTGTACTTAATAAGGACGAGCTTAAGTTCATCCAAGGAATTTGTTTTGGGGCATTATGGAACGTTCCAGAGGGATTTGTTTCAAAGTAAACATTTTCTATCTCCTTTGCCCAATCAACGCAACTTTTGCACGATACACGTAACTTTGGTTTCCTTCCAGGAAAACATTGTTTTGAGGTACAAACTTGAATTGACGGAGCCTTTACAGCATGCCATTGTTTAAGACAACCATCTATACAAGGAATAGAAGCAGATGCAGCCACATGCACAGCTCTGAAGCATCTGTAAAAGGCATGTTTATCTGCTTGGTTTGATGAACTTGTTGATGCTGACGCCATTATTTTGACTAGCTCTCGATCTATAAAAAAGAAGAAGAACCCATGTCACACTTTGATGTAGAAATTAATAATGGAAAAGTCACAGAATCTGCCAAACCTATCTAAGTAAACGTTCATCCTGCTGACAACTGACCATGTTGTTAATCAACTTAATCTATAAATCTTTAAATATGCAACAAGCAGCCGATCAATGCACATAAACCAATATTACCATACGGGGAAGTAATTAGTCCATATTTCGTGAATCATAACAGCGTATTAAATCTTGCTGAATATTCAAATGAACTTATGATCAACATGATCAATGTTTGTCCATTTGGTACACTGAAAATAATGTTGGTGTCATTTTGACACTAAAGTAAGTGTCAAAAAATGGGTCCTCAGTTGGCCACCTAAAGGCGTCAAAATGACATCATTATTGGTGTAAAATTGACACCCTTTAGGTGTCATGTTCATTTTGACACCCAGGATGCTTACCTGAGGACCCATTTTCGAAAAATGCCATTACACCCCAAGCGGGGTGTAAAATTGACTCTCTTAAGTGTCATATTAAGACACAATTACTCCTTAGAGTGTCATTATGGAAATTTTTACAACCTGGAAAGTACCAGTCTACTACCTTTCCATATATTTTGATAATAATTCTGATAAAATGATCGTACTATAGTAAGCCTTGTTCATATTGAGTGAGCATTAACTAAGCTTTAACATGTAAGATTACAAGCATTTAAGCTTGTAAGCTTACAGACTAGGTTTACAAACATGCATGACAGTTTTACAAAATAGAGACATAAATTTACATGGACAAATGTTCATGTAAATTGTAACTATATTTTGTAAAATATACATGCTTGTCCCGAATGTCTGTAAACCCTACATGTAAGCTTACATGCTTGTAAGCTTACACTTAACATTGTATTAAGCTTACTAAATGTTCATGCAACATAAACAAGGCTTATGTAAGATCGTTTTATCGTATTATTAACAAGAATATATAGAAATGTAGCAGATAGGCACTTACCAGATTGTAACTCGAAGACATAATCTTTGTTAAGAAAGAGTGCACTTTTCAGTGGCAAATGTTGTGCCGTGGCGCATTCGTTGATATGTTGATATACCCAATTTCCCGCCCAATTTGGTGTCATAATTACACCATTCTGTGTCAGAATTACACCAGTTGCGGTGTCAGATGATTTGACACCTCTCAGTTTTGTACGCACGGCCGGCAAGTATTGACACCCATGGAGTCATTTCAATTGGTTTGACTACAAATCTGGTGTAAATCACTCAAACGACACTTGAAAGTGTCATAATACGTAAATTTGCGACCCATATTATCGAATATTACACCAATAAGGGAGTCAAAATTCCAAAACATACGCCTTTGTTAGTGTCATTTTACAGTTGACTCCACGAAGGTGTCGTTTTGACACCAAATTATTTTACAGTGTAGCAATAAAATAAGCCCCAAATAATACCAAAATCATGAACGATTCACGTACAAAACTATTATTACGCAGTGATTTGGTCTTAATCATTCCTAATCCATAATTTTTAGTCTCTTACACAATACAAAACCATCAGTTCACAATGTTGTAGAATACAAAGGATATGCTATGGATCTTGTAACAGAGTCTGATTGCTTGTTTCATACTTCAAGGTTTTTAGAGTATAGTAACAAAAGATCCCTTGAATGTATCAAATGAAGGGGTAGGCGCAATATAGTGCTAACTCAAACCTATTTTCTGACCACCTTTGTACTGGTTTTGAAACAGATGCATTTAAAACAAGTTATTACATCATTTTTCTCCATTGATATCATGGAGTTCAATATAAACATGGGGTAGGGTTTCTTCTTTTTATTCATAGCAAAACCTTGAAATCGCCAAACCATCTTATTCAGAATTTTGCTTTAAAAGTTCTGAACTATGGGATTTGTATCAGTTTTGTTTTGATAATAATAAACAAGGAAATTAATAATTATAACACACCCTGTGGCGTAGCCAGCTGACAAAATTTCGAGCGGAAAATCGGGACAGCAAGCGGTAAAAATCGGGAAGGACAAGAAAAAAAAGAACAGCTGTAAGACTGATAAACAGGAAACATGGGGATCCGGGAAAAGCAGAAAACCGTGTCAAAATATGTGCAAAGATCGCTGAAACCTTTTTTTTTTTTTTTCCTTGTCATTTTTTAAAATCGACTTGAATTTATTTTGGGTGTACAAAAATAAATATTTTGCCAGGAAAAATTGGGAAAAAATGTCCAAACGCCGGGGGAAAATCGGGATGAAATGTCTTTGCCTGACCAAAAAGTCTGGCTACGCGACTGAACACACCATATATGTGTAAGCTTCACAGGATACAAATATATATTTTTCAAGCAAAAATGTAAAAGAAATTAAATGACCATCAGGCAGTATAGGATACGATTTACTAAATTTAGAAACGAGGGATTTCTAAAATGCAAATTTAGAATACATTTTACGAGTCTTAATTTCTATTGGCGCATTATATTTTACAATTATCATATTTTACCTTTATTTAAATAATGAGAAAATTGCTCCTATTGTGTTATTTGAAATCCGGTGGGGTTCACTGTTGGGAGGGTTGAAAGTTACCAACCCTTTGGTGGACGAATTAAGATTAATCAATATCATTGCCAGTTCAAAGCATATTGTGCACTATGCCCTTATATTTTGTGTACAATCGTACGTGATTTTTACGTTGAAATCTCGTTGAATATCACATTTTATGATAGTGACTGAGCACAAATAAAACTGAAAAGTCTAATTAAACTTTACCTGTTTTCCAGAGTCACATTTTGATACAAGAATTCCTTTAAATACATTTACAACAATCACTGACTAATACGTACTTGGTAACCTACGTACTTCCACACTGACACAAACGCTGAATCATATTACCTTTGACACCCTTGACCTTGATATAGTCATGTGATTATACAGGGTGTTTCAAATTTTAATAAATGATAGGGCATTGCAATAGCCTACTAGTTAGATGGTTTGAAAGGTACCTTCATACCATCAAGAAAATATATCAAGGACATTAACACGTAGGTGCATAAGGCGCTACACCACAAAATAGCGTCCCATTGACTTTCTGTACAAAATGGCTTCCTTAACAACACCAGAAAACTCAATAATAAAGCAACTGGTTGCTTCAACACTGCCTTTTCTCAATTGATTATGATCTCTTCTAACACAAAATGATGATAAAAGTACACCATCAAGGCCAAATTTTCAAGATACTGGACGCTTAAGTATTAACAACCCCTATCACTGACAGCCGAAGTTTGTATTAACAGAATCAGACACAAATTAAGGAAACCCCTTTAAATTATACAAAAGTAATCTGGAGACCAAAAATGGCATCAGAGCATCTTTAAATAAACCTTACTCTATAATTAGAACAAAATATTGACCAAACATATTGCCCTTCCATGCGTTTTCAGGTCCTCATTTAGGAGAGGGCAGTCAATTTTGCCTATTTTAGAAATGCCAGATTGGGGGTCCATATATATATGGACCCTTAATTTTGTCGCGAAAGCGCAACATAACCCAATAAAGCTGTTTAATGTAATTCACAAGATAGGGGTTGCGCATGTTTTGATACCAAAAAATTCAAATCGCTCCCGTCGTTTATGAGATAATTATCATAAACTGGTAAAATCATGGCGCTGTTCAAATTTTGTTTTGTCCCTAGAAACGAAACGAAACAATTTTTTATTTTACAATTTTTATTTTAGCAATGTATTTGTAGTTATTTTAAGGAAAGTAGATTTCGAAATTTTGGCGTGCAATTTTTCGTAAAAAATGAAAATTTGAAACGAATTAGATATCTGGCCGCCATTTTAAAACAGAATGACTTAAAAAAATAGATCATACTTTGTATAATATTCTAAATCCTTTTTCGGTCAATTGTGCTTACTTCATTCTGCTAAAGCTTACAAGTTATTCCAATTGACATGTGGAAAAACTAACTTGTTGTTATTATTATAATAAAACCTTTTCACCGGTTGCTTGGAAGTTTATAAATACCCATTCCAAAGTTATTTAGTGATAATTTTGCTACAAATATGGTAGTATCATATTCTCATCAAATAGCTTTATCTGTAGGATTGTTCATAAATAAATACACCATTCTTAATGACATGTGTGAGGACAACAGCCCCACTGTCAAATGTGGAAATCTAAGTACTGCTTACCAGGAATCTGCTGACAAATTGCTACCTAGGACCCAGAAGAATCAACCAAAGGCACTTTGCTTCTGCAAATAAATAGAGACAGCAAGAAACAAGCTAAAGGCTGCCTATGAGAAATATGTCCTGAATGATAACAAGGACTCAGCCCTTGCATTTGGAGAAATCAAAAAGGAACTATAGATAAAGCATATGATGAAACCAACATGCAATATCTTGACATGAAAAAACAACTATGAACCAACAACATAAAATGTCTTAGGAACTTATTATTGTCAGTGGGAGAAAAGGGTCAAGAGGTGGACAATTGAAGGAAAAGACCAGGGAGGAAAAAATCGATTCCACCTATCTTATGAAGATCTCCCAATAAGATGTGACAAGTTTGACAAAGAGGAGTACCAGAAAGCTATGAAGAATGGTAAAAGTTTTGGAGATGACAACTTCCCATCTGAACTTCTTACAAAATGTGATATGGATGACATCCTTGATTTCTGTAACAAAGCATTGCTAGAGAGACAGAAACCTGATCAGTGGTCTATACTCAATTTGATCCCTGTACCAAATTCTGGAGACCTCATCAAGGCGAGCAATTAAAGAGGCATGTGTCTAAGCCCTCTTGTTGCAAAGACATACAACCGGATGATATTAAACCGACTGAGACCTCACATTGATGACCTACTACGGACTAATCAGAAGAGAAGGTAGATCAACTACTTCTCATATATTAGCCATCCGTATGATCATTGAAGAAGTATCGGCCACCAATCTCAATGCTGTTATCACCTTTATAGATCGTAGGATAGGGCCAAGGATAGTAACTGACCCTGATTTCGCGGATGATATTGGTCTCATCTCAAATACAGTAGAGCAGGCACAGAAGCTCCTTAAAGCGGTTGAGGAAGCTGCACTTCAAGTAGGGCTCCATATGAATGCTAACAAAACCGAATGCATGTTCTTCAACCAACACCAGGATGCTGAAATACACACAGTTGATGGCAGTAAACTGGAGTCTGTGAGTGACTTAAAATACCTTGGGTCATGGATTGGCAACACACAGAAAAGCTCTTGCCTGGAAGTCCTGCAATGTCCTTTCTAAATTATGGATATCAAATCTTCAAAGAAACATCAAAGAAGAGCGCTTATTTCAAGCTACTGTTGAAAGTGTGCTACTTTATGGAAACATGGACATTAACCAAACACATCAGTAAATCCCTTGATGGCTGTTATACCAGGATGTTACGATCTGTTTTCAATGTAAGCTGGAAAGACAAGATCCCTAACACACAACTTTATATATGGAGATCTTCAGCCAATCTCAAAGACAATCCGAGAAAGGCGACTAAGGTTTGCTGGACAATGCTATAGAGCTAAAGCTGAAATAATCTCAGAAGTCATTCTTTGGGAACCTCATTATGGACATAAGAAACCAGGACGTCCTGCCACTACCTACTTGGACACTCTGATAAAGAACACTGGTCTAACAAGAGAAGAACTTGCTCCTACCATGACTGACAGAAGAACCTGGAGAGCCATAATAGGAGCCCGACCGAGGTCGCCTTAGTGAGTGAGTGAGTGAGTGAGTGAGTGAATACTAGTCGAACTACGGCACGTTTAATGTAGGCCTATACCGTGTTAAGTTTTCAGATGATTAAATCCTGATCATATATTCTGGATGGATGTCAATATTAATTAGACTTGATGTATCATTACAGTAAGTTTTTTACCCTCAATTTGCACAAACTAATAATGAGTATCCCTTGATTCTACTTTTTATAAGACAAGCTCGTTAATATTATAATAGTATCAGTATAAAGATTGTCTGATAAAGGTAGACAAGTTTTACTACTTTTAAATCAAAGTCCATATAATGAAAGTAGCTTGGCTGGCCTTGTCAATAACTTGACCGATAGAGCAAATTGGTCTGAATATATCAGAAGTAAAACATTAGTGAATAAAAATACATGTAGGCATTATGTACGTAGTAATTATGTCATCATGGCATTACACCTACTTGACATCTCACCAGAGTGGACAATATCTTATCTCTGCCGCAAGTCCCTCCATTCAAGTAACATACAAGTAACATATTTATTGTTTCCATAAAAACGATACAGTAAATCACATCAAAACAAATATAATTACATATACAAAATCAT
>JXSR01S025440.1:7380-19439 GCA_000969725.1 Ophiothrix spiculata
ACGGCCTACCCTAACCCCACCTTAGTTAGTACCCCCCTAATTGTTTCATCAAAATGACCGCAAAGGATGTAAAAGAGATTACCCAAATGCCTACGGTCGGTTGCTTTTGTGTTTTTATGCAACGGGGGGAAAACCTTAGGGGGGGGGGGTTGCAACAACTCCACCCCCCCTGGGTAGACGAGGGTTAAGGTTGTATCTTAATATATAATTTAAAAACAAAGTATTGTTACACATCAATAGATACTTCACAGCTAACAGAAAGAGACATTAATATGTCTTAGGCCCAACGCTTTTTAAAATGTGCTCGGGATTCACTAATAATGTTGCAGTGAAAAGTGAAATAGCATCGGATTAAACTAAATGTGCAATATCAAAAGTTTAAAAAATAAAAAACACTTGTGTAAGTCAGTCACCTAAAAGATTTACAATTGATGCTAACTTTGGTGGTAAGCCTTCATTTAAAACATTAAAGCCACCAGAATCTGAGCTATTTACATTCTTGCTTATTTGAAAAAAGAGCGCAATTGCTGGATCTTTGATAAGGACATTGTCAGGGCCTGATTTGTATTCATGTCGACTCATGATGATTAAGTAGAAGATCTTTGAATATTAAAGGAACGAAAACACGCCATGCTAAACGGAAAATAGGTTAAAAATCTTAATTGTTTTCAATATAATCTTTCTGTATTTTTTTAGTTTGATTTATTGAGTTTGTTTCTTTATCAGTTACAAATACAAACCAGTGATTACCATGTTATTCAAGATGAAATGATGTTACAAACAGTTACATGTATGTGTCTTTCAGCATTACAATCTAATTTATTATTTACATATTACTAACATATATTCAGTAACAATTATGAAAACAGATACGGTTCTTTAAAGAGCATGATTGCCCTTTCGTGGTGAATAGTTTGTACATTTATACAATTTTATAAATACCGGTTTTTACCCTTAAGAGTAAAAATCGGGTATTTCCCCTCGTGATTCCATCAACGTTAGAATATCATGAAAATTATCACTAGACTTTTAGAATATGCACCTTATATTTTTATTTAATAACTTAGTGACAAGTCATATCTATAGCTCAACTAAAGTCAACATTGTTGTCCAGATTTGGCCTATGGGATAATATTTTTTTTTTTATGAACACCGCTTTGTACACCTAATACATTTGACATTGTGTTTTCCCTCGGGAATCCATTAGTTTGAGTATTATATGAAGTAACACTTGACTTCTGGAATATGTTACCTTATATTTTAATTTCTTTACTTATTGGTCAATTGTGACTTCGACCAGTTCATTTCAGATTGACCCATAGAGTGTGGTTTCAAATGTAACTTTTTTTAATGTCTTCCACCTAAGCATTTTCTAATACACCGTTTCCGAAAGGAGATGGTTGGTTTCCACTATTACACCCAAGTGAACTTGAAATTGACATATCCAATTATTTTTACCATAATGTGGGTTCTCTCCTTCCATTGACAGAGTCATAAATCATAAGAACAGGGCTAGGCTAAGCGTTACATATTTATGACGTCATATAGGGACTTTTCCTTAATTTTAATCGCAAACTTCTTTGCCACTGTATTTTATCATTATATTCCCATAAAATGTTCGTGACAAAGTAGCAAATGATACTAGCGTTTTTTTATATTATTTTCAGCACTAACTCTAATATCTATATATTACGCTGATGACATTTGATGTTACATCTGCTTTTACATTTGCTTGAAAATGTCAATTTCTAATCGATTTAAGATACGAAACACTTCCTTCACCATGTTCACCCTGAAATCTATAATTTGCAATTGGAATGCAAGATCACATTCTGGTATTTAAAAGGCAATTTTAATGGCACATAAGCTATAAAAGTGTGTTCTTTTTTTCATTATTAACATCACTGTTTTATTGCCGAGGGTTAATTTTCCAGTCTTGAAAGCGTGCTAAGGCCGTAACAGGTATATGCAATAGTAAACATTCTTTCATTAGATGCAGTCGTCGTTAGGTTTATAAACATTTCTCTATGTATTTCCAACCACTGATGTTAAATCTGATAAATGTGTGAATGTGAGAAGATTAAATCGCAAAATAAATAAGCATATCAAAGATCCAGCTAGAGGCTACACTGCGACGCAAACTGAATAATTCAAAGCCTATCTCTAAAAATCGTATTTGCAAAAGGTATTATAAATATAAGAACAGTTAAGTATGTTCAGTACAACAACAAGATTAAATAACAAGTTGGTGTTAAAACATGATCTAAGTTTAAATAAATATTATAAATTGAATCGAGACAACCAGAAGTATACTCACGAGCAACAAGCTACAAGGTCTACCACAACATCATAACCTAGCTAAAGGGTGATGGTATCACCCGCAACGTCGGTTGCCTGTGAGTATACTTCTGGTTGTCTCGATTCAATTTAAAATATTTATATTATCTACCCAGATGAATGAGAGTATACATGTTCATGATCTAAGTTTATTTCCGTGGGTGTTACTGTAAGTCTCATGTATAATGCATCTGTAACAGGTAGATGTTGTTTTTGCAGTTTGTCTTGTTTACTTTAACGAAATTTGTCACGTTTTTCCCCCAAATCTCGTGGGTAAGAGATGGATGCAAACATGAATAGATACATGCACCGTGAAGAAGCACTTGCATAGTATATTGGTGCTTTTTTAAATTCTCCGTTTGGTTGTGTATGTGGGGGATGTTTGGGTGTCAGGGGTGTGGGGTGTGTGTTCTTAAAAAATGAGTATTTAATCATCTTCTATTAATCTATATTTAACATGTATATAATTTCAATTCATCAAGGACTGCATTTCATTGTTTTGTCTTGCTTTTAGAAACACTACTGAAAGTAAATAATCAAGAAAAATTGTGAGAAAGTAAAAAATCTATTCATCTGATCATTTATTACGTTCTTAATTTTTGTTCGCTACCTGGATAAATGAAATCCTTCATAAAAATGTTGCAGTTTCAAATTGATATCACCGCACCACCTGAATGAACTATATCACATAAATGGATTATGCTTGCATCGCTTAAGATAAGGTAATCAGTCAAGCTCACATTTGCTGAATCGACAGTTACTAGATTGGTTCCCTCCAAAACTGCCTATAATGTTATAGGAATAAGCCTGTGAGCAGGCTAATGTGCTGTCTAATGTGTTTCCACCTCATGAAATGTGACATCATCAATCATTCGATTTTATGGGAACAGACATGATCTGAGTATCTAGCAGAATTAACAACAAAGTTATTTTGAGCATGGTGAGTTTTCCTCTGTATAATCTCAGAAAATGTAACTATGCTAAATGTAACCATTGTATATATTTTACATACATATTATTATTATAACATTGTTATAATATAAATAAATTATATTTTTATTTTCAGATATGTAGATATTTTCAAAACTTCTTAATTATAAGAGTTTCTATAGTAAAGCAATTTTAACCAATCTGTCTTATATCTTGGATAGAATGTTATTTTTCAATAAAGAAACTTAAGTACCTTTTATTTACAACATTTAGGACAGAAACTATCAGGATATATTGGAAATCACTATTTTCCTACTTTGTGATATAATCCACATTAATATGATATTTAGAACTTCAGAAAAATTACAAACAAGCCAAATGCTATATGTTTATACGGATAAGTGAATCCGGGGAGAAAATTCGCTAATCGACGGAATGCCTCAATCTGCTTAGGTTAACCCTTAAAATGCATGTTTTCCTCTTTTTTGCGTATTTTGAGTAAGAACTTTGAAAAAAAAATCATTTGAAATATAACTGACGACAACTTCAGCAAGGTTTTGGTAATTACCATTTCCTTCATCAACTGCTTTATACAACTATATAGAAACGTCAAAAAAGAAACGATATGCTTTATATACATTCTCAATAAGTCAATCCGGGGAGTAAATTCGGTAATCGACGGTAAGCATCACTCTGCTCAGGTTGCATTATTTCAAGTAAGATCTTTGAAAAGAAATTTCAGTTAGAATACATCTGACCACAATCTCACCAATCTTTGGTAATTACCATCTTATTCATCAACTGATTTATGCAACTAAAGTATAAAATTGTCAGAAAAGAAACAATATGCTTAAAGCTAGTCGGAACAAGCTGAGAAAATAGTATCAATGACATGCCAAAGGCAAGCTAATTGTATTAAACCAGATGCTAAGATAAGATCACCTTTTCATACTTTAAGTAAAGATACACGTGTGTAGTGTATAAATAGCAATATGCAGTATTTTAAACGATAATCGCTTAGTTTAATCGTGTATCAAAATATATTGGTACTAGGCGGATTTCTTTGTGGGTTGCTCACAGTGTAATGTAATGTAATGTAATGTAATGTTATGTTATGTTATGTTATGTTATGTTATGTTATGTAATGTAATGTAATGTAATGTAATGTAGTGTAATGTAATGCAATGTAATGCCTATTACTTTCCCTGGACAAATGACCAAGTAGCAGGTGGACACCTTAATTGAACTTAAATGGATTTTTGATCCTGCCGTCACTTGAAAAGTGATCATGTTAAAAAAAGCCATGACCATTCTTTGAAAGACTGCTTTTATAAAAGCGATGAATGACATTTTATATGACATGATTTGTGATCGTTTATCTCAACCAAGCCTTAATTGCAGGCTATCAGCGAAAGTACATGGTAAGGTTGTAATTTGCCAAAACTTACTTTTAAATGATTCTGAAGGATATTGAATTTTTGGTGTGATCGTGTTGAATTACCACCATACGTGCATTCCAATATATTAAAAAGAAAATATGAGAAAGATGTAAAGAAGTCATGTGTTTGTTTAACATTACACTCACGAAAATGAATTATATATTTGCGAAATACTTATTGGTGGAAAGCATCGTTGAGAACTTCAGATAAATCAAAGCAAAGTGTGTGAATCTTAAATTTCGTCATGTGTTCAATACGGAAGACATTTAAATACTTGCTAAAATAAAAGCTAATATGTGCAATACAGCTAGATTTGAAAAAAGGGTCACTTTAATGTCGATTTTTTTCTAAAGTTGAGCCATGCTTTTATAAGCAGTGAACACTTTCCTATTAGCTGACATGGTATTCACGGAATGCAGTGCCCAAATAAGGAGCATTTGTACAGGGACCAACGGCTTCACTACCAATCCACGAAGCAATTAGATCAACGTTTCCAACAAAATAATGAGACATGGTCCACCAGGGAATCGAACCCTGAACTTCAGTATTAAAAGTCCTGTGCTCAAACCACTTGGCCACGCTCCAACCTCTTAAGGAAAGGATACACGCCCCTTAAACAGAAAGTTGCTAACGACAATTCAACTATTTTAAAAACGTTTTTTCTATCTTTCTCTCAGAATAAGTTTTTCTTATTTTGAGATGCAAAACAATATACATGTAAAAGTAGCATTCTGATCAAATTTAAAATCTTACATCTCATAAGTTTATTTAAAGGTGTGTGTTCCGATCACTTTCACTCACAAAATTAAATTGGAGATTTATATAAGACAAAATCATCATTAATTCTAGTTGGCAACAGATCTGTACATAACATTAATGCTCGACAGAGTCGCTATCTGACTTAAAACAATGTAAGCTATCATTAATTGATTCATCATGAAGGAAAATATATCAAGATAAGAGTAAAATATTTAAATCTTTCATAGCAAAATTTTGAATTTGTGTCCATTTTTTTGGCCAATCGCAATTTTCTGATACTGAAAGACGTAATAATTACATAACGCTTAAACCACATGAAAGCGCATATTTTTCTCATAACCCCATGTTCACGCCTATATCATGTTTCATTGAAGAGATGTGGCAAAAAAGTGCTGAATTAGTTGAATATTTTGTTAACAAAAATAAACTTCCTATAGGTTTCTGTGGGTGTTTTTGTCGGACACATTTTTGCCTAAAACATTTTTTTGGCTCTAAGTATACAAATGAAACTTTACGATTGCTTTACATAGGTGATGACCCTTCATTCAAATGTGGAAAAAGAGTATTTTAATTTTTTCACCAGATCGGAATACCTACCTTTTACTTCTTGTGAAGAATATTATATTCGTTCAGTTCAAAAAACATATGAAAACTAATATCTTCTAGATGTATTTGAATTCAATATCTGCATTATAAATTAAAATTTACTGAGCCCATTATCTCAGTTTTACATATTTTGACATGCATATATATGCTTCAAAGAATCGTGAATCCACTTCCGTCTTATGTTATGTTATGTTATGACATGCATATATATGCTTCAAAGAATCGTGAATCCACTTCCGTCTTATGATTTTGAAACAATTAAGAATTTAATTAAGTATAAGATATGTTATATTTTAATCTGGCGGTTTGGGATGAACTATGTAAAGAGTGGATCAAAGCTACGAGGTGCAAGGGTCGCACAGAGGTTTCTTAAATGTTTTAATTGTGTTAATTGACTTAATCATTCATCAAATTATCATATCACAACTACTTTTCATTATACAAATTCAAATAAAATCGGTACTTCTGTAATGAGATATAAAGGATATTGTTTGTTTACATCTTTCTTCCCTGGAGACATTTAACATCAGGTCTGTTTAACATCATCATGATGGTGATTTCCCTCCAGACTCCATTATTTGAGTATCATTCATGTGAAGTAACACTAGACTTCCGGAATATGTCACCTTATATTTTTTTTTAATTACTTGTGGTCAGTCATGACATCGTCGACTTTCATATCTATACTAAAGGTTGATATCGTATTAGGGGCGCACCATTAGACTTCCAGGGGGGGGGGGGGCATGAAGTTTTTAGAAAAAAATCCCCCCATAGGCAGAAGAAAAAAAATAAATCACCCCTGAACATGGAATAGGGGAAAAACAGTAATTTCCAAGAAGAAAAAAAGAAAAATGGACCGCGAAAAAAAAATCAACCCCGAACCCAACTTCCTGCTCCCCCCTGGAAATCTAATGGTGCGCCCCTTAAGATTTAAGTTTGATACATTGTCAATAAATCTTAACCCTGTGAATTCTTTTAACGTCCTTTTTGAAAATATTTTTTTTTTTGAATATTTAAATTCCGTATAAAACGACTGAATTATTACTCTTAAGATACTAACTTGAGCTAGTAAATCCTGATGTATCCCCTGGATGTATCCCTACATATTAATGGAATCACTAATTATTACCTGTGACTGTTCTGTTGTATTTTTGCTGCCTTCAAATATGTGACCGTCCAGCCCGTATGAGCAGTAAATGCCAGAAACTTCATTTTGCGCTAAAGGTGAAAACACATGTCAAGGTCATAATTTGCCGAAATTGATTTTTTGACAGATTCACAATCCTAGTGCTTACTACAAAATACCAGCAAAGTTTCATTTCAAGAAAATGATAGGAAATGTGAAATAAATTGGTATATTCTTAAGACGATCAATAGAAAATATAGGGCTACTCATCTTTGAACGCGTTTATCTCAGTAATACGTTTTATTTCCTGACAACCTTTGACGGACCGTAATTTGACTTCTGGAAATCGTGTGAAATTCTTTAAGGTGTCATTTTAATCCTTAAAGCATGGTCTTTGCAAATAATTAAAAATATGAAAATGACAAGAGCTGGCATTTACTGCTGTTTTGGGGTGGACGGTCACATATAATGTTAAGACTATGAATACAACATCCTGAATTCTTCTGATTACCTATAAGTTTAAACATGATATTTATTAATGATCCTTGCATTTGACTATCGAAGTCGATACTCAAATAGAACCAAATCATTAGGATCACTATTTTAAAAGGATGGATCGGTTGAGTAGATTAAGTTGAGCTTATAAGCTGCCACTGAAAATCATACATGTTATTTGACACGCTTTGAAACAGTATAGTTTCGGTTTTTGTTTTATTAATACGATTTTACTGTTTCAATACACCCCTGTTAAACAAATTAGAGTACAATTCTAAATGATTTAGTTGGTTTCAAATAATCTGGTCAACGACAGCGAATTTGAGGTGAATCATTTAAAATCAGTTTTAACCATTGAAATACAAATCAAGGTCGAAATCAGGGATTCTGTAACGGAAGTTTACTTGACCAAATATTTGGCGGGATTTAAATTTTAAGTCTTAAATACATAAATCAAAAGTGAATCTAAAATATTAATTTTCTTTCTTTTAAAAACAATTCTATTGAGTTTAATCTAAAAACAATAATCAAATTATTATTCTTTTAAAGTATTAAAAGAAAGTAAATTAAAATATCGGCAATTCGACCAATGCACGTCGATTGTATTATCATGTGATTGTGTTTTTGATACCGGTGCGAACATACATTTTCGAGCTCATTACTATGTCAACAACATTGTCTGGCCAACGATTGGATTTTTTTTCGCATTTTCAGTGGAATAAAAAGTGAAAATAATTATATCAAGATCAGTACATAAGAAGATGCATGATTCTTAACTTATGGCTGGTGGTTACATAGACTCACTGACTGAAAGGGTAAAATTTCCGTTTTAAATCAGCTTGGTCAAACTAAAATTGCTATTAATCATTACCTGTTATTTAAATCTGTAAGAGATTAAATTTCAATACTTTCAGATTCAAAGTTTCAAATAATATAGAATATTTTTAATCCTTTTTGGATTGAAAATATTTTGATCTCTATGAACGATTTATTTCAATTCCAGATCAATTGATTAAAGATTAAAATTCAAACTTCAAGATCCCGTAAAAAACGTTTCATTTTCAACTGTCATTGATTAACCTACTTTATTGAATTAGTTATCTGAAAATATTGAACTTTGTTCAAAAATGTAATCGTAAATAGAACAATATCATTTGTTTTGCATATAATATTCGCTCGCCTAAAAGTGGTAAATTGTACTGATGTTCCATGATATGGCAAGCAAAGTCGAAAAAATCGAATGTAAGTTACACTAGAAGTAACCAGTATTAAAACTAATCCCTATGCCATGACATGCATTTAGTATCTCTTTTTGTCCTTTCGCGTGCTTCTTACATGCTTTAATATTCTTCCTGCTTGTAAGACTTACTTGAAGATGACGATTGCTAATCGATTTAAGATAAGTATCACTTTCTACTCTAGTCTATAATTTTGAACTGTTATGCAGGATCACATAAAGGTGGTGTTTAAAAGATTATTCTAGTGCCATGGAGCCTGGTTAGTTCCTTCAAGAATGTTTTGTTTATACGAGTTCCTTCAAGAATGTTTAATTGATATGAGTTAATTTTCTTATTCCTTGGAGTTCCTAAAGCTAGGAAAAGGGGAAATTTTGGGACAAAATATACTGACGAAACAAACCAAGGTTAATAGTCAGTTTCACGACTAGGTTTTTTTCAGTTGTAATGTAATTTCTGCAATTTCTGCATAAATGCAAACTGATAATCAAGGATGTAGAGCATGTTTATTAACAGAGAGAGGATCATACGTGTGAGTAAATTACAATTGAAATGATTTTTTAACTTTTACCACACAATATCAAGGTTCTAGGTTCGAATCTTGGATGGTGTGTGAATTTTCAGTGACTGTAATATATGTTGTGTGGTAGTTTAAAAACCATTTATTATTTCTAAAGTCTACTGAGAAAAAAAAAGATAAAAATACAGCAAATACAAGGATAAGGGATGCGTTAATGTATTACTAGTAATTTCCATTCAAAGACAAGTTTCTATTACCCTTTGAGTTTTGTATTTAGAGCAGTTTCGTTACTGTGAGAATTAATAACAGACGTTATTACTAGACAAGAGTGTTCCTGAAGTTAATCCCTGTGGGTTTTAGTGCAAGCCTCTTGCACTGAGTTATGCATTTATAACACTGAGTAGCACTACTACCAGATATATGTTAGTATATTAACTCGCAAACAGAAGCTTTATAAGACAAAATCATCATTAATTCTAGTTGGCAACAGATCTGTACATAACATTAATGCTCGACAGAGCCGCTATCTGACTTAAAACAATGTAAGCTATCATTAATTGATTCATCATGAAGGAAATTAAATCTTTCATAGCAAAATTTTGAATTTGTGTCCATTTTTTTGGCCAATCGCAATTTTCTGATACTGAAAGACGTAATAATTACATAACGCTTGGCCGAGGAAAGACCATACACCCGGACCATACAGACCCATTGGTAGTAAAACCAAGTTTATATAGGGTTTTATTTCAAACCCCCTCCTACGGTTGACGTGTTTGAAGAACTATCCTGGTGATTATTTGCAGTGGTACTTTATGGCATAGTAATCTGCAATAATGGTTGAACAGTTTTATTTTCTTGTGGTTTCCATGACAAGTAGATACAAACAAGTCTGAACATAATACTGTTTTCAAATCGTAAAGAAATGTGAAATGTGATTATGGCCAAATAGAATAGATCACATTTAAATGAGTTGTAATCTAATCTGTCATTAGTTTTGTACATGATTCCCAACATAATTGTAATGTCAAATTGTAGAATGGCTGGATATGTAGCCTTTTATAAGATTAGAAGTTAATACAAATCAGACATTCCATTTTATTGAATGCGTTCTGATTAACATCGTAAACATTTTTTGCGGTAGAATATGTATCTTTCAAAGAATATAACAGGAATTACATGTCTTTAACAGCAGGTCCCTTAAAAACACTTATTTAAAATTGCAATTAGTATTATAATTAGTGCCAACTATTTTAATTTTTACTTCGCTAACAAGATTTGGACAGATTTTCGTTTTTACCTTTAAAAAAAGCACAGCTTCCTATACACACACACACATCCTCAGTCTACACACCTTACCCTAACATCCAAACATAGACCCCACCCCTTAACCATTATGATAATGACCAATCTATTACTTCCAATCAGTTCTTCAACTTTCAATGCTTGCTGGACAATAGTCATGTTTATTCACATAAATGATTTCATTTCCCCCGGATGCATTTTAATTTTTGAAAAAAAACCCCTTAAAAATCACGTTTTATGTTTCAATTGTCATAATTGATATATTGAACTGATACAAAAGTTAACAGATAGCATGCATTAAGCTTGTCAAAAAAAACCACACGTTTATTACAACAAAACGTGCCATAGGCAAGATAATTGTAACCTGATACTAAGATCTAGATCATCCTTTTATTAAAAAAAGTACAAAAAAAGGAAGCAAAAGGTGGTTTACGTTTTAAAAATGTTATTTTCTCTTAGTATATATATTTAAATTTAGGCCATTATCTATGTGAAACTGTGATTATATTTAGGAGATACTAGCTGCAAGTGACCTAATTGTAGTTTGCGGAACCTTTCGCGAGATTCTGCCCAAACATTCCAAATGCAAAATTTGTAAAGGAAAATTCAAACAATACATATTTCAAAAGAAATATTTCTTAAATTAACTGATACAGTTATACTTGATCTATTTCATTTTTAAAATTACATTTTCCTTTTCCAGTTTTAGCGATATTCGATATCTATATATTTATAAAGACGTGATTTGAAGAAAATGGACGCCTCGTGGGTTTGCAGTGAGAAGAAAACACAGTAGAGCTACCTTATAGATTATTTAATTTTACTAATCGCCTGTTATCAAAATCTAACGTTGTCATTTGGGCGGTTTGTATTGGGTTGCATACATAATGTAATACTATTTGACTGAAGTATATTTTGTTTTCCTTTTGTTTATGTAAAAACTGACAAAATAATTACTAGACACCTAAATCAAAGATAATTTTTGATATAAAAATACAATACCTTTAAGATTGTAGCTTCTAGTCTGTAATTGACGGATCAAGAGCCATAGAATGATTTCAATCAATGTTAATCATGAAAATATTTCGATAGACTATTCAAGGCGATATTGGTATAGAATTTTGAAGATGTCATTGCGATCTTGCTATCAGCTGTTTTTGCAATACAGATAATTAATTTAGATAACTGTGTAACTAATAAAAGTAAAAAAATTTTCAAATTTATGTTTCCGCAAATTGGATTACATATATTCTAATCTGATACGTGATACCTTCATTAAATAAGAAAAAAGAAAACGTACTTTAGCAAAT
>JXSR01S025442.1:7462-19920 GCA_000969725.1 Ophiothrix spiculata
TTTAACACTTATGCGGTCAAGGGAGGTCCATATGGACCCAACATTTGCGCTACGTAATTTTCAACCCCCTCCCCTTCCATATAATCGCCTAACTTGAGTTCAATAAGTTTCTATTCCCAATATGTTGCTCTTTCTCTTCCGATGCAATATAAAATTATGCAATATTCAATAATAATAAATAAGCATTTATAAATGGGATATTTATCTACAAGCAAAATGAAATACAGTTAGTTTATATACATGTACAGCATTTAAATAAGTAAGTCCTGTTATGAATCTTGTATAGATTTAGACTGTTAGAAAATTAGGCAAGGATTTCAAAACTTACGTTGCGGTAAAAGTATGCCCGATAACAACAAGAAATTGTTCAATGTTATTAAGCGTTTTCCAATTCAAAGGTAGAGTTTTATTTTTTTTTATATACCGTATATTTTATTCTTTCCCGTTTGGGAAACCAGCGATGTGATACGATATGATCACATTTGCGTGTGATTTACTAATTTGCACCATTTGCGAAATATAACTTGAGTTTAAATGTAATTTTGCAAATAAAAATTCCACTCTTTGTATAGCCTCCAGCTATTCAATAACTGTGGTCAATTCCTACATAAATTACATCGTTGCAGAAAAATCAATACGTGTGCACTATTGGAAAATCTGCAGAATTAATGGCATGTAAGTAGTGTCTATTTACCCTAGAAGTAGGGCGATAATTTAATGGACTTAGTATGCTGGTTTACACTTCTTGGGCACCATCTTGCATTACTACTGTGCCGCTTATTACTTAATAAATACTTATTCCCATTTATAATGATTCCCAAAATGTTGGGTAGTATGTTTAGCTGAAATAATTTTCACGGTTCCTTAACAATATGAACTTGCTCAATAAAACCGTTGTTTAAACACAGGTTTGTGTCACATGATTGCTGTCTACTTTCACGTTTATTGGGCAACAACATAAATGAGCCAAATAAACGTGTACTTAACTCAAATAAATTATGTCGATTTGATTTGACCGCATAAGTGTTAAAGTCGAACCAGAAAATATATACTAGGCGATTATATGCTACTTATGTTTCGATGTAACAATAACCTATGCGGGACCTTATCCAATATTCCATATTCAGTATGTCACTATGTAAATTCATTTGTACTTATTTGGCCTATATCAGCCGTATTTTACCCTACTAAATTGTACCTTAAATTATAGAATATTGAATTAATGTTAAAAGCAAATAACAGAGATATTGTTAGTCTGGCCTTATTAAACGCGGTTCTTTCTTTCTTTATTTTTTTCCATTTCAAGGTCGAATGCATCATGATACATCTTTTCCTTAAATTGTCTCGTAAAGTTTCTAACGAGGTACGGAATAAAAATTTCAAAAAAGCTTTCCTTAAAACAATTTGTTTTAAAACAATATCATCAATTTTAAAATCAGGCATACAAATATTAATGATGTATAATATTGAGGACATCAATCTGTAACTTCAGATTTTAAATAAACTTCTTTGACCTCAATTCTGGTTCGACTTTTACACTTATGCGGTCAAGGGAGGTCCATATGGACCCAACATTTGCGCTACGTATTTCAACCCCCTCCCCTTCCATGTAATCGTCTAACTACCGATTCTTTTGCGGTATTTTATCTATGACAAGAGCTTCAATGTAAATTTCTTTGCGAAAGCGCTTCTGATATTGGGTTCGAATAAACCCTTCCCTCTTTACAACCAATGGGAGTGTTCAAGACCTTACGATTACGTGTTAAGCTAATGTGAACAGGTTGAAGTGGATAGGCAAGTACCTGTGCATATTACAAAAAATTAAGTAATGATAGTAAGGTACAAAACATACAGGTTTTTTTTATTTACTTCGTCATTCATTTTGGTTCTTTCAATGAAGCAAAAACAAACTTGCAGCCTTATTTTATTAGTCAAAATATGCATAAACCAAAAAAGCCTATATACACTCATAAATAAGCTGATATCAACCAAATGAAAAAAATATACAAAATACTCCAGTCTCTTATTAGTACCTAGACATGATTTCAACAATTCTTAAATAAAACGTATACCATAAATCATTCAATCTGCGCTGAACAATGTAAACAAGTAAAATGTTATTCCTTGAAAGGTTTCCCGCATTAATCATTTTCTTTCTAGTATGCTTTACGCAAGTCGAGAATTTTGAAAATTATCTATTTTAACATGATTTCCTGGTTATATTATTTTTCTCGTTCTTTTTTGTTTTTGTTGCTTTTTTGAACACATATAATAACAGTAACCGTACCGTACCCATGGCCAATGAATATATAATAAGAATAGTTTCTAATATATAACCCGTCACAAACGGTACCTTAAGTACCAAAATCAAATGTGATTGTTTTTTCAGCTAAAAGTTGAGATGTTAAGCTTTAAAATGACACCTTGCTTTTGGTTATTTGATGTTCAGTTGCGAAGTTACATCCAAATTGGTAAAAGGCATCGGGCTGATTCGGAAAATTATAGTTCTGAGAAAATTGAGTTTCTGTACTGAATGGAGAGAGGATGTTTATGTTGGTTTTTAAAACATTTTCTTACGTTTTGGATGTTGAAACCTGATTAATAAAATAGAATACATTTCATGGATAACCTTTGTGATGAAATTAGAAATTCAACCTTGGACTAGAGTTTTGACTATACTCAGCTTCAATGGCCCGTATTTCGTAATTTACTTCCTTTCGATATGACGGAATCATATAAACTTTATAATGACTTAAACATTTTTTTTTCCAGAATGTTAGATGTGAACGTGTGTGTAATGCAGCTATAACTCGACCAGAGAGTGAACATCGTTGCATATGTCTCCAAAATTAATACAATGTAGTTTTACAGAACTTCAGTGGGCACTTGAAATTTCAGTTTTAAATTTCATTTCCAATAATCTAAAATTCTAAGTTATCTTGCCAATCAGGCTATGTACATGTTACTGCAAACAATAATAATAACATGGATTTCAGATACAAATTTTGTGTTCTTTTTCCTAATCACGTATTTTCAAACTTTATTTTGTAGTTTTATGCACGACCACAGTCCTCTTTAAAAGCATGACTTTAACTAAAATGGCCACAGGACAATTTCTATAGATAAACCCACAGTCAATGACTTGCCCTGTTTTGAACAGGCGATGTAGGAGAAGAGTACTAACTTTTAGGGGAAAAAAACAAATATGTTTCGAGCAGAATCCAATTGAGTTGCCGTTTACTTGAGAGCTGGCTCATTTTGTTGCTGATGCTGCAAATGTGCTCTCATTTTTAATACCAGTGTATAGTTCCTAATATAAATAATAACCCCTTCCCCCCCCCCTCCCTAATATCCTCGTTACCAGCCTTAAACCTGACATGTTTTTCCTCCAGGAAGATAAACGTTCTATTAAGATCATTGAATTGACCGTCCCTTTTGAGGCTAACATCGCCAAAGCCCATGATCGCAAAGAATCTAAATATAACCATCTCACTAAGGATCTTAGCGACTTGGGCTACTCATGCCAGTTGTTCTGTATTGAGGTTGGTAGTCGGGGATTGATCTCACCGGACAATGAAGACCGTCTAAAGTCCATTTTCCAGGCAACCACAAGACAGGCGAGACCCCTAAAGAAGGAACTCAGTCAGCTCGCTCTTCTTTCCAGTTACACCATTTGGAATGCTCGGTACAAGGAGTCTGGGAAAATTGTCCCTATATCAAATGCTAACTTTGGTCCTTTTTTTCAATTCTCCTTTTTTTTGCCTTGTGTATTGCATGTTGTATTTATACTTAAATTATGTTGTTGTATCTTTGTCTACCGTGCATGTGTTTGGATGAAACCAAACCGTGTCTCGTGTACATTCTTTGTCACTTTTTTGCAAATAAAAGAATGATTAAATAATAAATAACCGTGATAACTGAATATCTAATCTTGTTATTCAAAATATGTTTACATAATTGTGATTTTTCCAATTGGCGTCACGATGAGATTAAATTGTACAAAATACATCACATTAGCCAATAATTTGTCACATGAATTATTAGCAAACTTTCATTCATGTGGACCACTTTTTCATTAATCAAGGCAATGAAAGCTTGGGTGAGCAATTAAAATTATATAGCACATTTAGTTATAGATTAACAACATAACGGTATATTTTGACGTTTTATTACTTTTAATTTTATCTAATTATTAAAGTAACCAGTTTTCGAACACCATTTAAATTTACATTAAAATCATATCAAATAACATTTTGAGATTAGTATTTATAGTATCTTCATTTACAAAAACCCAAATATTCCCTTTAGAAGCTGTATGATTAAAAAGATTCCAAAACGTGCGTATGAAATAAAAGTAAATTTTGTTTCAGTAGGTAGAGATAAATTAACTCATAAATTATAGGTAGTGTGTGAGCTGACAACGGAAATGGAGGTACTAGGTCCCTGTGAAATTACTGTATCTCCCAAAGTGGCATCTTAAACAGGTTAATTAGAAGTTTGATCAGAACTCTTTACGGGTTTGATCTGATTACAAACTAGTAATGCACCATTGTGTGCTCGAACCTTTTACAATACTGATTGTCGAATTAATTGAACCAGATTTTTTCAACAAACACATTTATTTGTACTTGCAATTTCAACCTAAGCATTAACAGCGCTAGCTAGAGACACCGAGGAGGGAACATTTATGTAAAAATACTTCATCATGTTTTCCTTAAACAATTTTCTCATAAAACATTTTTTCCTCTTGAAATCTATCAAACATACTGTTACTCTGTTAAACTTAACAAGACTTAACTGTAATATTTATGTTGTCTTTCGAAGTCGTTTTTAGTCTCACATCTCAAGGTCATCATAAAAACTGACGTTCGAAACGTAGAATCAGATAGTATATACTTACGAGCATGCAGCAAACATAAGGTTTGGAAGTCGAGTAAAATAAATTCGAGCGGATATGCTGCTACTGCGGAATCTCTGTTACTGAATGACTGTGAAGCTTGGACAAAAAAAGTAATTATTACACCAAACCTATCAAAAATAAAGTATAGATGGATGTTACATTGAAAACATCAAACTGCGTTATATTTTCATTTATATTTAAGGCTTGTCCAAGTTGTCCATGATAAGAGTCAAGATCAGGGAAAGAAGTTCACGATTTCCTGGATGTTGCTGCAGGATCTATGAGTACGATAAAGTAGTTTCAATTGTCTTACTTTAAAGTTGAGCCCTTAGCATGGGAAGAAAAAGACTGGCACTATCTCTAGTTTACGTAGACAAACTCAGACTTGGTGCACGACTTGAGGCATCAGAAGTATATGTATATAAGGACAGTTAATTGTGTGTGGAGGGCCGTAAGTAAGCAAGCAAGCAAGTTGGTGTTTGCGATACCATTTCAAAGTCATCTTAACGCAGTTTTGTGCCTGAAATCGTATTTCAGCGGCCATTTTGGATCTCAGTACAGGGTCAATATTGGATATGGAACATGCTAACACCATATATGAGAAGAAATATTCTTATTATTACCCTAAAAGCCATTTTTCATCAGTTACGTTGAACATTTGGTGTTTTTGATATGATTTTAAAGTCACTTTATCCCATTTTGAGAATATAATGGTGTTTTGGCGGCCATTTTGGATCTCAGTACAGGCTCCATATTGAATGTCAAACATGATAAACCCCTTTTTCGGAAGACATTTTCCTATTTTTTACTTACAAAGCCATTTTCCAATGATTATTTTAAATCCCGAAACAGGCTCAATATTGAATTTCAAACATTCCTAACACCCTTATTTGGGAAGAAACGATCTTGTTTCCCCCACCCCGGCTCTTTTAGGGTTAAAACCTCTTTGTAGCATTTTAACAAGAACATTATTATTTATTTGAAATTTTTACAAATGTCAGTCAGTTGAATTGAATTGCATAACATGTAAGTAAAAACTGCATAGCTTAATACCTCATTCAACCTCACGCCAATAACTTATTGAGCTGTACCCTCATACACATACGTACAAATAGGTATTTATAAACATATATGTGGATAAAATTATGCTCCTCTGTGTCTTAATAAGCATTATTTAATATCTTTGCAATGGAATAGAATCTTAAACATCTTCTTTAATGTACAAAACATTTTATATACGGTTTATATTCTTCGTTTGATTGCATCAAATTTCTGCATTGTTGCTCATCTGAAGTCTCTAGATGATTTAACTGATGATAAAATCGGTTAGAGTAAATTCAAAAGTGTTTCTTAACAGATCGAATGCACAACGCGTGATCAAGAATATATCAATCATCTTGAGCAATTCACCATTTTATCTTCCATTTAACGAAGACCAATCTAACCAATTTTGACCTTATTTGCTTAAAACTACCGTGTTGTTTCAGTCCATCTTATTTGCAATAGAATACTATTATTGAATTAACCTCATCTAATCCTTAACTGATCTTTACAGCTTGTCTAAAAAAAGGTACAATCGAAACGACTTTTTTTCAATAATAAATCTCGATAACGATAAAAAAAACACTCAGTTTCCAATGCTTCCTATACTTTCTGTTTCATCTCATTCGCTTTTGTCAATTCAGAGATAACTCCAGTTTACTACGGATCCCAAAAATTCAGTTTGTGCCACTTTGAGAACGATAACAAATATTAACTAGCTAAACATTATTCTCACAGATTTTCCATTACGTATGGATGCCATCGTAGATCTACACAGTAAAAAAACAATTACTCATATCGGGGTAAAAAGGGAACTCGCGTCTTCTGTGTAAACTTAACCTCTACTAAAATGGTAAACAATTGCCCTGTTTTTGGTAATAAACTACCATCGGCAGTGGTAAAAGTTTACCATGGCTGGTACTACTGCTGATGTACAGTAGTTTATTACAAGATATAGATCAATCTTATTACCATTCTAGTAGGAGTAAAGTGGGTCCAGAAGACGCGAGTTCCCTTTTTACCACGATATGAGTAATTATTTTTTACTGTGTATGGCGGAATGTTGGACGTCTGTTTCGAAATTGTATATATCTGAAAGAGCCTGATACCCATGGAAGGACTTCGTGTTTCTTGATACATAAAGACCATAAAACTCACTCATCCATGTAAATTGAGGTTGCTGTACGACCATAATTCACTTCTAACAAACAACAGAATGTTAAATGTTACAGGCCCTACCTTTATCTGAAAACCAGAACTTTTTATTTGAGCCATTACGTAACCGTTTTCGCACCCTTTACACGTAATCTCAACTTTGTATTTCAATTCTTTTGAAGCATAAATAATGTTTAGCTTAAATAATTTCTTCGCTGTTCTCACTTAACCAGAAAGTGACACAAACTGGATTTTGGGGTTCCGCAGTAAACTGTAGTTATCTCTGGACTTACAAAAGCAAATGAGATGAAACAAAAGGTATTGGAAAGCTTGATCTTTTTTCTTTAATATGGTGCCCAAACCGACTTACTAATAATGAGATTTGATTGTATCCCTGGCGGAACATAACCTACTTCCCAGTACTTTGTATTTATTTCCCTACAACCTCATCCCTAGAGCCACAGTGAGATGTAATAAAAACTACATGATTTTATAGTTGAATAAGTGCAATAAAGGGGAGGGTGGGCGAGTTGCCCCCCCCCCCCCCCTTTTTGTTCAAACGCCCCTGAGGTTAAGGTCTAGAAGATTTTCCTGTTAACGCAAGATAGATATGTACCCGGTCATTTGTTAAGCATCTTTCTTTTGGTTTTATTGTTATATAAGAGGGAATTTTCAGGCATTCACAAATACTTATTGTCGCTCATGTGAAGCTGAGAACGCCTTGCACAAAATATATTGAGCAGGCATAGTGAAAAATATGTCCCTGACAACCGGTCACGGTAGATTTGTAGGGTCTAGTTAAATCCAGTATCCAAGCCCCCACTTTTAACTAATCAGCATTCAGGAGGAATATATATAGATTGTACTGCTTCACCTCAATTCTGTAGTATTTATATATTATACTGTATCTTGTTATGCTGGTGTGTTATTTCAGTCGTCCATTTCATTTGTGTTATTGGATTAATCAAATCTGTTCCAAAAATGTCAGTTCCTATTACTTTTAAAATCTAAAGAATCGATATGACATAATCATACCGATATGCTCGCATCTCATCAAATAAGCATACAAGGTGTCTTTGAGAAAACAAACAACCTTATACAAGATTTTCATTTCAATATTCATTATTTTTTTTATTACTGAGGAAACCTTTAAGAAACGTTTCAAGTCTTAAGAAACAACTTTTGTTTCAAAAGGTGCACAAGAGAACATTTTAAAATTGATTCACAGTGATTTGTTACAGAATAATAGTCAACTACCAAAATGTTGAGCATCGCATGGTATGATGTAATTCATTAAAAATTATAACAAGAAATCGAAGAGAAAACATACATGAAATGAGGACATTGCATTGTCAAAGGTTCAAGGGGAGGCATTTCTGTTCTTTCTTTTAAATGCCAGGGCCTTATTTTATAAAAGTTAGAATCAACCTAGTTTTAATTGTAGGATTCGTCCTATCTTTTTATATGGACAAAAAACACAGAAAAAGTCTTTGTTTTAAATTCCTTTATAAGATAGAAGATAGTGGTAAAAATAGCAATAATCTAAACTCAAAATTTAAAATTCTATACAGAGTTTAGATGAACAATCCATCCTAAGTTCCATGACTTAGGTAGGTTTCAACTTTTAATAAAATAGGGCCCTGGTCTTATTTACGTGATTTGGAATTATTCACTAAAAGATGAATATGTAACTTTTATAACCATTTCATGCACATTCTTGTCCTTTAAGTAGTGTCTGAACTTGCCTATATAGTGAAGAGCTACATTTATTTGAGACAATTACATTACCATAAACGTCTAGATAACTATAACTTTGACTATGACGAAATACTGTAATTATTGTTTACAATTCCATGAAGGACCTGTTTTGCAGGGGAAATTTGCCCTATTCATCGGTAGAAGTAACAGCAACCGTGTAAAATAACAATGATAAAGAAAACAAATTTCTTTAAATGTAACAATACAATTATGCACTTTTTGTGGTATTTATAATATCGACGAGATAATAAAATGGACTAATGAGGCTTTTAACGCTCAGGCTGGTGCTGACTTTCTACATCCTTGCTTGATGTTTCCAAAATTACTATTTGAACACGGTTAAGTTACAAAAAAAGGCAAGGTACAAACAAGTATTTTTTTACTTTAAATTTAATAGTCGTAGATTTTTCCAGTGAAACAACTTGCAATCTTAAGAGAAAGTATCATGCATGACTAAAGAAATTTCTCGTAAGTGTTCAGTGCTATGCATTGTATGTCGCAGGGGCTAAAACTTATTAACAACTGAATCCCGCATGGTACTAACTTGCCAGGAAACATTATCCCGCAAAACGTCTTGCTATATTTCAACTACAAATGATAGAATAACAATTCGAGCTTTAACGGCTATGCTGATTTTATCAAAAATAATATTTAACTTTACGAAAACACTCGAGCCTTCTTTAAGTGTCTAGTCTTACAACCGATTTTTACTCTTAATATATACATTAAGAGTAGAGTGTAGCTAACAGCGTTGCAAACTGTAAACATGCCCATTTTTTCTACCATTTACAACAATGTTTCTTTTAAGTGCGTTTTTACTGGTGGATTTTAATTTTGTATAACTTTTTGAAAAAAAAATACATCACAACTGAACAGGTCATACATAAAAGTCGTTTTTGATTGATGTATCTCCTATTTCGCCAGGTATACATGTAAAATTGTATATTTATTGGAATAGGAAGTGTCATATACATTATTTCTTGTCATGCTTTTGAATTCATTTTTAAGATTTTACTGCTTTTTAAGTCAGGGTTAGGTCCTATAACCATAGTCACATCACTCATCGAAATTGGAACTTTATTATTTACTTTTTTTATATATTTAATTTAGGTCCTTTTGGAAATTATCTGTTATGGATTAAGGCCATTTTTTGGAAACAAACACAGAATTTATGCTTACTGGTAAGCTCGATAAAAGCAGGGTCTGGAAAAATATTTCGGTTCCATTAGTCAGTAGGAAAAGATAAGTAAAGTAAAAAAATAAGGTCTTGTGAGCTGTTAAAGGAAATATATGTGTGGTGCTCTGGCATAATGAGCGGAAAGTCGCGATTTTCAAAATTGAGTTGATGGCATATTTTAATTCTCTATAATCTCCGCTTTCGAATGATATATAATATGTCATACTTTCTTTCTACAATTTTCATTTAGAGATCGAAATACAAGGCAGTCCACTCAAAATCTGACAGTGAAAAAGTGTCGCAAATCGATTTTTAAGTTACTGTTTACTATAGTGTATAATAGCAAAACGCGATCAATTATCCGTGAATAATTGCACTTCCCGGTGTAATTGACCTTCAAAACGCGAAATAGAGGTTAACACTTATGCATTTATTTGTTTTATGTCAAAAAACGAAATTTGATCTTTTCATTATATTTTTACTTTAGCAGCCTTTTATTCAAAATCTTCAATCGCGACTTTCCGCTCATTATGCCAGAGCACCACACATATGTACTATTTTAAAACCCTGCGAAATGTATTTGAAACGGTTTTTATTGTATCTCCCAAAGGACATTCTAAATAGGTTAATAAGAAGCTTAATCAGGACTCGATTCGATTACTAGCCAAATAAAGTCCCATTGTGAGCTCATACTTTTTTACAATATTGGTTGTCAAACTGATTGAACTTCCATGTGATTGACGGCCTGGTGGGACAGTAGCTCAGTTCAAATCTATTGTAATCAAATTTGTTTATTATAAAGTTTTTGTAAAATT
This sequence comes from Ophiothrix spiculata, assembly GCA_000969725.1. Taxonomy (NCBI): domain Eukaryota; kingdom Metazoa; phylum Echinodermata; class Ophiuroidea; order Amphilepidida; family Ophiotrichidae; genus Ophiothrix; species Ophiothrix spiculata. The sequence goes on from JXSR01S025442.1 coordinate 18,309, forward strand.
TGCATATTTGTAATTGTAATTCCTTTTCATTGCGTCCACCAGTCCATTTAAGATTATTGAGTGGTCAATTAATATTTACAAAACATTTGGAAGTGGGAAATTTACAATTTTGTAAACCTACGGACAAATACAATTTTATTTCCTACTTACCGTGAAATTCAAATTTTGTAATCTTCTAATGGTTAATAGTAGGAAACAGGTTCTTTTTACGGCACAAAATTTTCACCTGAGTAGCACATAATGGTACATTACCTCAAAACAAACAATAAGCCCAGCCCCCGGGCCTAGACCTTGTAGACTACTTCTGGTGATTAAGATCGTCGCAAACATTAGGCACAAGAAGATTAATTTAAACATTACATTTTTGGCAAAGCACGCCTTATCATGTATTCATTAACTGTTGAGCATATTTCCGATTATTGTTAAATCCAGACTAATTGGTTGTTTTCCTAAAGGATGCGTGTAAATTTCACTAGACTAAACAAAAATGTCATTTGTAATATATTTAAGGCCAAAAAAAAGAAATTTGTCTCAGGTTCATTTGGCCCAAAACCCAGAACGCTGCTTGCAATGTTCATTCATTTAAAACATCACATGACAAATCAGCAGTTGTATTGGATTTATCTAAGATCAGGAGAGAAGGTTACGTCTTGCTGGACAGTAGTGCATGAGTCCTGATTAATCTCTTCAAGGGTCTTTTTTTCCAGAGCACTAATCATGGGAAGAAAGAGTGTGACAGACCATATAGGACGTAAATAGACCATGACAGAATTGATACAAAACATTTTATTAAAGGTACCCAGATGGGATTGGAACTATACTAGGCAGAAGTTTAGAAAGAATGACACGATTCGACCGCACAAATCTGACATAAGTAGGTATGTAAATGCATACCGATAGTCATCTGTCGGCATCAGAACAGATGACAACAAGGTTCCTCCGGTTACAATGTTTCTAGGGTTATTCGGACACTTTATCTGAATTATTATTTCATCAATATCCCTCCAACCAAAATCTTGTTGTCTCTGCCTTCTTTGTTCCCCTGTACTGTTCCTTACACAGCATACTCTTTGCATGGCTGAAGTTCAATTTCGTTACATTTAATTGTTCTGTAAGAGCTTGTAGAGTAATATAACGCAGTAAATAGTTACACTTTGCCAGTCATGTTGAGGCGTGTGCCTGTTGAATTTTTTCACTTCTTTGACTTTTAACATTTCAATGAAGTAGTGATTTGTATCAGCGTTTCAAGCACTCATGTAGTTGGTTACATTAGGTGTAAGAAACATTGTTTATTAGCCAACTAGGCGACAGATGAGATCTTATCTTACACAAGAAAGTGTTAATAATGAAAGGTAACTGAAACCACGATTTTATGAAGAAAGCAGTACTAAATATGAGCACATGGTTTCCCTTAAATGTCAGACAAGTTGTTGCACATTTTTTTGTACAAAGCGTTGCTTGAATATAAAGTAACAAATTATTTAGTTTTTTGTCATTAAAAGAGTGTTTTTTGTAGAGAGCTCTACACATGTTATCATAACGTTCTACAAGTGAGTATTAAAAGTTATTAATAATTTGAGAATTAAACATACTTACTCTAATAGATAAATGC